>VOMN01071312.1:0-13485 GCA_014899125.1 Orchestia grillus | reverse complement strand
TCACAAAAGTATTTCATCATTCATAAATTATACAACGCAAATTTTCACGCAGGGCACGAAGTCTAATATAGGTTTCATGGTTTAATAAATGGTGTGTGAATAGTTTTGACACACGACGAAAGCAAAGGTTCGGACTCGGTAATTGCATGGAAATTAAATTGGTCGCGACTTATATACTTCCCCCAGCCAATACTTAGGGTGTGAGATACCAATTTTGATTCAAAAAAATTTGAGAAAACATTCCATATTGTCGCAACAGGTTCAAACCGAGAAATCGGGCAGTTAGTGTTACGCGCTTGCCCGTAAGATGAGGTTAGGGCTGAGATCTCGAGAGCGCTGCAGCACGTGACCATTATAAGTACGATATGTTTCAGTGAAGTACCCGAACGTCGGAAGAGTTGGCGTTTTCTGCCACTTCGCGTTAGAAAATTCGTGAATAATCTAAGTTTATTCATACTTTTTGAAAAGGCTAAAATTGGTATTAACACGTTTGTAGCCAATCTAAAAATTGAAAATTGCAGTGCATGTACCAGAAAGAAACATTTAAAATGCTTATGGGACGTTCTCTGTACAGTAACAGATTTGTCATAAAACTAATTGGTCAATATTGGTAACGTAATATCTCAGTGCCCTCAAATGCTCCTCTACGCAGGAGTTCACGAAAAAGCGTTTTTAGATTTAAGAATAATCTTGGGCAAAAAAGTGCGCAAGAATATTTGGAAGGATAGCTAGTCTGATAGTCAAAAAACAGAAAACAGTTTGTCATAGCGATTTGCTGCGGAGAATTTTTCAAGATGTACAATACGTAAAACACAGTCAAGCGTAACTCATATTTCAAAGCTAGTCTACATTACAGTCACCGCCACAACAAAATGTTGTCGTGGACAAAACATTCGACCTACAGGATTTCTGCTCAACCGGAAACCAAATAGAAGACAGAAGATTAGTTCTCTCACATCGAACAATGAAGAAGAAATACATAACGGTGGCTACATTGGCATTACCAAAAATCAGTTGTCCAGCAGACGAAATAAATTTTTAGGTGCGTTCAGTAGACAAATAAGCATCAGGGGTCGAAGTTCCACAATGGCAGTACAGAAATAAAACCTTTTGGAGCTATGAGTATACAACTCGTTCAAAAAAGTATGCTCAGTATGCTGGCAAAGTAGCTCCTTTTTGAACGAAAAAACACATTTTCATCTTTCTTTTGGTTGAACCATAAAACTTTCATCACCGACAGTGTAATAATCAATACTTAAACTATCTGTGTAAATTAATGGTAGCTCATTAGTAGTCATAAGGCTAGATTTCAAATGAAATCAGTCGAACATCTACCACCTACGATCGCTACGAGTAGTAGAAGACGCACTGCCATCGTGTGAGAAGAGTCGCCATAACAGGGAGTGAAGTAACAACAAATCTCCCTCGACTTCAATGGAGACATCAACGCGCAAGTTTGATATTTATCCTAGTAGTAATCGTGGATTACTTGTCTCGGATGTTCAAAGAAGCCATATACAATGATAACACTTTTATTTTAGACCATTTGATGAATGAGATTTGTAATATACGTGCTACACTTTAAGACATGTTCAATGAATATAGTTTGGTTGATAGACTCCAGTAGATAGCACACTAAGGTGGATACTACGTTAAAAATGTCATTTTTTGGGTCAACTCGTCATTAATATAAAGCAATATGAAGGCTAATCATGAAAATACATACTACATGACTAACTGCGCTTTCCAATTTCAAAATCGCCGGACCTTCCTTACTCTCTGTTTGCGTTGCGAGTTTTTGATATTTAACAATAAGATGACACCAGATGGGTTTTATTCTGTTGATGCTTGGCAAGCCAAAGGAGAGAACTAGTATCATTAGCTTCAGCACCCCCTTCAGAACGGTATGGGAATTCAATGCATAAACGTAGATGAGTTCATCTTTATATCCATTATTCGCAATATATCCCACTTACTATAAAGAAATACACAATTCCTCATCACGTGATTTGGAGCTTACACCAAAGGTAAGACTGTAAAGTTGCACCCGAGACAAAGTTCTTTCGAACAAGCCTCCTCGCTTCACATCTGTTAGGATCTGCAAAAAAGACCTGTAATAATTGCGCCCAGTTCTTCGAGAGACGTACCGCGAGACACCACACCTTCATGAGACACAACACAGCAGTAAACCACTATGTCGCCACTCCTTACCTCCCTAGATGAGTTAACACGTTGACTCCGAAGTGGGTCATATATGGTACACGCGATCATCTAACCTAGCCTAATGTAACCAAAGCGCTATCATGTATAAATACAAATTTTCGAGTTTTCTTCATATTTGTGATCATCAATAGGATAAGCTAGTTCTGATCAGAAAGAAAATTAATAGAGTAACCAAATTTGCGAAACCAAAATCCTTCATTTTTAAATTCACAGTAGAGATATTTATTTGCATGTAATTTTACCTGTGTGGAGAATCGGAGTCAACGTGTTAAGAAGTCCTACGTCCAAACTTCACTGGAGCAACCCGCTCTCAAGCATTACTTGAAAATATTCGGATGTCGTTCGGGCATCTCGTCCCACGCCGCACGGATGCGCCACCGTTTTAGGCATATCGCAGTAGTTCACACATTCATTTAATTTGACTGCGCATGCCTGGCCTGCGCAGAGACTGCTACCGCAGCCCCACAGAGACCATTTAGGTCTGACATAGTGTGATGGTATCTTTCCAGTAGACTCGTAGGGCGGATCTCAACGGAAGAGCAACAAAATTCGTACCACGCTAAGTCTTAAAAAAGAAGATGATAAACTCCTTAAGTCATTCCAGATAAGGTTAACGCTAAATTAAAAACCATGCAAAAACGAATACCATTTTGAGTTATTAGGGAACATCGTCGGTTATAAACAATCAGTAAACGGGAAAATCATGACCTCATTTTCCTTCGTAAATTTTACGAACGATTTACTTTCATAACTGTAATATTACGAATCCTCACTGGTAATTGATACACACTGTGTATCAAATAAGTATCTTTACGTGGCCTATCCAACTTGTGTAATTGCTCTAGATACTCACAAGAAAACAAACCATTTTTTTCGCAATAAATCTACTGAAAAACTGATCGCACAAGGCAAACCTTCAAATTTTCTACTAATATACTTCTGTTAAGAACTACCGTTTCCTACTACCAAAACAGAAGCATCAACTAACATTACCAAAGAGGAATTGGAAACTAAAAGAAAATATAATAAGTATCAAAAGTATTTCAATAAAAATCCAATTAAAATAGTAAGTAAGCGTTAAAAGCAGACTCGTAAATTCCCATCAAAGCTCAAGTATCTTATTAAGAGACTAACCATCTAACGAACTCAAGAATGAAACCATTTGAAAATCATGAAGAAAAGTCGTGTCTATCAGTTCGAGAAATACTATCAATTCGCATTCAGAATAACATAGCCAAGAAATGTCAAATCATCTTCAACAATACAACCAAAGCAAACCACAGATTCATTCCAAAATTTCAGCACGTAAATACACGTGTAAGCCGTCATTAAACTTATTTCTAAATTATTCTTCATCGAATTAGATACAAAACTGAAAAGCCTCCAGCGGTCGCGGCAACAGTTACCAGCACGTAAATTAAACTAGCAATCGTTTACTAGAGAAAAAAGGAATATACAGGTATGTGTGGTGTGACCCGCACAGGCTAAGTAGGACAATTTCAGTTGTCATGAAACTATTCATGAAAGTCAGTTTAATTAAATACTGCACACAAAACATAAATATGCACAAGCCAGTGGTAAGCTGCACTAGCACAAGAGCTTCCTATCGAAACCAAGAAGAATTGCCCGACAAACACCGCATGGACACCAACTTGAGAGCATTTTGAAAATAAAATTTCAAAGAAAGAGAATTCAACTCTGAACAAGCTAAATCGTTCAGGTCAAGTTCTGAAATTCGTTCGCCGCAAAAAATGACGCCAATCAAAGAGCAAAACTTCAATATTGTTTCACGTTCCCAGTAGGAGAAAGACATAAGACATCAGGTAGTACCCTAAGCGGCCTGAAAAAGGAATAATGGTTATTTCTGAAGAATATCCATTGCAAGTTAAGCCATAAGAATATAAATCTATACTTCGTCACATGGTGAACTATAAAGTTGTCACACAAGCTTAGAAAGCTTGGCTACCCAGTAAAAAAATCCCTGCTGATAATAAAAAGAACCCTTCCAGCAAACACGTATAACAGTCAGAGAAAAATAAAATTAAGCAACAGAACAGAATTTTCTACATAAGTTACGAGAGCGATACGTTGAGGGTTAAAACAACATCGAGAGAACACAGCCACCTCATCAGTAGCTGAGACGAGAAGGGCCTCTCAAAAAAACACATAGCATCAAAATACATTCATGAGATGGAGGCTTCTTTCTCTTCATTTTCAGCTACTTTTTCGCACGCTACACTTTCAGACAATTTCGAACTCGGCACGGACGAGCTAGACTCTAATTCTTCGACGCTATCTTCGAATTTCGACCCATCAATTTCGAAAGTGTCCTCAACAGAAAGAACCTTGGTTTTCTCGCTCAGAATTCTATCGTCACAAGCAACATCCGATGGTACAGAAAGGGTTTCGGTCCCGCAACTGTCAGTGTTATTAGTGTCAGAAGAAGCTTGCGTGGTAGGTGTCTCGGAAGTTAAATTTTTGGAAGATAGACTAACTTCTTGAGATTCATCACCCTTCTCACTGTCCTGATTAGAATCCTGCTCAACCTGCAGCTGCTGCTGCAACTGCAGTTGCTGGATAGCGTAGTGGTCACTAGGGTCAACCTCAGCCACAACTTCGGCGTCAGTGTCAGCTGACCCCTCGTAAGCGAAGTCGAGCACAGTGTTTACGCCGCTGACGCTCTCGCGCCGCTCCACTGCTACAACCGTGGTGCGCTGCCTCTCTTCTCTCGCATCTAACGATTCGTTTGTAGGTGCATCGTACGACAGGTTCTCGTCAGGCGGACTGTGATTATCGGCAACTTGATACTGGTTAGCATCATCAGGAGTGGGCGTCGAGCCCTCTTTCTTCTCACCAGGGAGTTGTTCAGGCGGAGGCACGATGGGAATGGCTGCCTTGGGACGTTTCTGCAGAGTCGTGGTTGAACGCTGGGGCTGCTGGCTCTGGGTGTTGTAGTACATCACCCCGTTACGATACACCTCCTGGGGCTGCGTCTGCAAATAAAAAAGAGCGTTAGGAAACAAGAGGTCAATGCACCACGAGTTTGGTGATCTTACCGAATGGCATGTCTTTACATGCACTAATATTTAACTTTTAGTGTTTTAAAAATAAGCTGCAAACCATGTGAACAGTTAACCCACTGTCGCACCGCGCCAGCACCGTAAAATAGGCCTCGCAACACACGTGCGCCGCCCAAGTTACAACATCGTACGTCCTACCTGCTCTGTACTTCTCCACTTCCATTACCTTCTTTTTTGATGGTTAAGCATTAATTGTGGTGCCACTTCATCGTAGAGGTTTGCTTTAATTTACAAATTCCGTTGTGGTGTTACACAGGTCTTCATTTCATTACGTCTGGTGCATATTCCCGATTCAAGAAAATTATTTCGCACTCAGGAAACGTAAAAGAAAATAGGAACAGAATATATGTTTCTAAACGCGAGGTCACAAGACCGACACGTCTGCTGGCCTCACGCGAGAGAGAGATGAATAAAGGTGCCTGCATGATATTATAAATGATAATTTTTACAATGGTTTCCTTGGAAATGTTGATGGTCAGCTCCGAACTTTTCTGAGGAGACGAAGTCTTCTTGACACGAGCAGTCGATACGCTCGTAGCGAGCCTCGGACCGTTCTACTCGCCGACCCTATAACGACTAAATTATTTTGGGGATGTCGCATTTACTTTTGTACGAGACTATTTACAGCCTAATGTTTATCTGTGATAAGGCTGCATTTCACTTTTAACGAAAAAACTAGCAGCATTCTCATGAAACAGAACAGTTATATCTTTTTTGGTCGCTAAAGGAGAAAAAGCCTGAGCATATTATACAGGGTGTCTACTAAAAACAGCAGTCAAATTAAAAATACTGTAGTTCGTAAAGTATTAGTCTTAAAATTTGCACTGAAATGGGTTTTTATTGGAAACGACAAGATTTAAAATTATCTTTGGTATCATCATCCATACGAATAATAACGAATATAAAGGCCCATCTGTAGAACTTCCATCAATACAACCCACTCCGAGGACTGGTTGAAGGCACGATTTCCTCAACGGCCGATTTCACACAGGTCGGATTTGCCTAAGCCAGCAAGGTCACGTGATTTGTTTCGTTTTGACTTCTTTCCCTGAGGTTTTGTATAAGAAGGCGCGTTGCGTACCACACCGTTTAGCACTGCCCCATTGAAAAATGAGGTTCGAGAAGTCATTGCATTCATCTATGTCAATGCCTTGCAGAATGTTTTTGCAAATTTTGTTGTTCGAATTACCATTATTATTATTGTCCCTGTTTTACCACCGCAGCCACCTCAGGCGATCGCAGCAGTGAGGCTCGGTTATATTAATAGATCTGCATTAATACGAGTTCAGTCTTCGCTGTCACAGGTAGTTTTAAGAAGTAATATTTTTTCGGTAACCGCAAAGTTTATTTGGTTTGTTTTATTGTTCATACGTAGTTTCAGTCGAATGGTTCTTCGTCTCGGTCAAATTAGCTGGGTCCAGCAGTCAGTAGGGGGAGTTCATGGAAACTTCCAGATGGAGTTGTAGAACCTAATAAGGGTTAGGAAGCATTTCAGAGCTCCATTGGATTTGACGGGTCCGTGTTCGCCAATGTATATCTCCAAATTATCTGGGAGGCGCCCTCTGAAATAGGTGTCTCTCGCAGCATCGTGAGTGGGACAAACAACGCGCTGCACTGAAAGAGGTACGTCACAGAGGTGACATCTTTTATTGTTCGAATTAATAAACGTATCGAGTCTGGTGGTGGTTCTTTTGAAAGTTGAACACGAAATAAAAAAACATTTACATATAGATCTTTTCAACAAAATCTGTTACAGCCTTCTTGCAATGATAGTTCACCAAGTACGGCCTTTTTAAATCGGTTACTTTTAAAGAGGACTTCCTGTATAATGTACAGCAGATAATTACATTCCAAGCATCATGCAGAATACAGCACAAAATACGAAGCGGAAGAAGCACAAACCCCTTCACTGGAGGGCGGCGGCGGTGGAGGGTACGACTGGAACGGCGGGAACTGCGGCGCAGGGGGAGCTGGGAACTGCTGCGCGGCCGCCTGAGGCGCGGCACCGAACTGACATGGCATCCTGCTGGGGTCGGACGCTATGAAAGGTGCTCGAGCCACCACGGCAGGTTGAGGGTCCGCGGTCACCACTGGCGCCCCCGCAATGAGCGCTGCCGCAATGGCGGCGTGGTCCAAGTCCGGAGACACCAGCTCGGCTGTGGTCGCACCCACAACGCTAACGGGGGTGAACATGCGCGGTATGACAGGCGTTGGGGCCGCGACTGTCGCTGCGACAATGGCGCCCCCGCCAGCGATGCAGCCGCTCGGGTCCCGCACAAACGACGGTGGAGGAGGGGCCACAAACTGCGACGAAGCACCGGGTATGGCGACGGTCGCGGGCGGGACGTGATGAGGTGCCGTGGTGCTGCCACTCGACGCGTCGTACAACACCGGGCCCACGGAGCTGCCACTGCTCACAACAAGACCTACCAAAACAAAACTCGGGTTAGTTTTGCTGGTACAGTCTTACCTCTAAAAGCTGGGAACTTCTGAAATTTAGGCTTGCCGGACCACAGGTATTCTTTAATAAAAAACAGAAATTGAAATGTTAACGTTTGTTACTCAGACAGCGGTAAATTAGATAACCATACTTTTTCATTTTCAGAGGATAGCTTATCCACATTCAAAAATATGACCTCCTTCATTTCCAAAATCGCCACTAGCAGCAGATGCCATCCTCTCAGCAGTGGCTCGAACGTCAACATGTAAGTATTGTGAGACCCTTTCCTCCGAATTGCCTGAAGTATTCATAGCATTACGCAGACATTTAACGCAACACATTATGGATTACTGATGGATACATTAGTTGCAAGTACGTTCCTTAAAATTACATACATACTTCAAGTTACAGTCAAATTGTTCACACAACCGTTCGTTTTGGCCTCAATTTTTTAGCTAGATGTTTAATACAGAACACTGAACAATTGTAACGACGACCTTATAATTACTGCTCCGAGTTTGTATCAGGAAAACCAATAACCGTAATGTCTGCCCAGGCAACTGCACCGCTTTCAATGGTCACCCCAATCCAAATACAGTGAACATAAAAACGCACGCAGTTTCACCCAGGAGAGATTACTGATAAGCAGGACTCACCTGGCACGTGTCGATCGCTGGGCCCAGGTGGGGGTGGAGTGGTACTGTTGTCATGGTAGTAGTAGTTGTGGTGAGGGTGGGGCGTGTAGTGAGGGTTGCTGCTGCCCCCCGTGCCCCCACCAGCACGCTCACCACCACCACCACCACCACTCATGTTACTGTTGCTCGGTCCCGGTCGTGCGCCGCGCTGACTCGAGTACCTCTTTTGGTTGCCCCTTCCGTATTGCTGCTGCTGTTGCTGCAGCTGACGTTGCTGAGGAGGCTGCTGTTGGTGGGCGTAACCTTGCTGAAGTTGTTGGGCTCCTCCTCCGTACTGCTGACGGCTGCCTTGGTGAGAGGCGTGCGCTGGATCCGTGCGGCCTGCATCTGTTAATTGTATGGACATGATCACTGTTAGCAGCTGCATGAAAACCTAAGGAAGTAAATCTTTGATGCCCACTGAAGTAATAGATCTCTGGTATGGAATAAAACATAAAATTTTTAATGTTCTCAATTATCTTACTATAGCATAATAGTCTAGTGTTCCTTGCTTAGTCTGTCCGTCTGTCTCGCTCTCAAGGATTTTGATAGGAGATAATTCTCGGGTCCGTATTTCTAATCATGAGCGAGACTGTCAGAGAAGGCAGTCCGTATCAGTGATACTGTAAATAACATTATTTCATGTGAGATTCGCCATAAATTAAAGGGAATCATGAGAAATTCACATCATCCGTCCAGCTATGTTTGGCGGAGCTGGTCTACTAATGTTGTCAAGAGTGTACACCGAATCGAGACTTCACAAAGGCACCATTACGAGATAGCAAAATCGATTGGAATAAAAGAAACAAAACTGAAAAATACAGTAAAACAGTAAGATCAACGTGAAAAACAACAATATGCTGAGCTAAGCTCAACACAGACGCAAGTGAAGGCCACATGAAAGCATGCTGCGTTTAATAGCCTTAAGAAATGGACTAGGAGGGTGATTTCGAGCAACAGATTGTTGCAGAGACCCGTCTCTGGCGTAGACAAGCTATGCATGACACTTTTAAAGACGATCCTTACGACCCTTAAACAAAGACAGTACGCTCTGTAAATAATTACGGTATTATCCTTCATCACCAGAAGACGCGCCTCGCCAAAAATGGCGAGACAAATGAAGTTAATTTCTTAAAACACTATCTTATTTACGATCAATCTGACATGAAATATTGTTATTTGCAGTATCACTGACAGTCTCGCTGATTAGTAAGAAATACGAACCAGAGAATTTTCTCCAATCTAAATCCTTAAGAACGTGACAGAGAGATGGACGGACAAAGCAAGCAACACGGGCCATTCATTATTTAGTGGGATTATTCTCCTATAACGTCAGAGTGAGCAAAGAGGAACTCTAGCGTTAAATTGCTTAATAATTGGCAAGATTTTAAATAATAATTGGTTACGTTCCCTTCAGACAAAACCTCTCTTGATCTATCTATCCATTCATATATCGGTTCATTTCTAGCGGCAAGTCTGATAATCACTTTTTTTCACTTCTCGCTTCACATGCAAAAACTGCATGAATTTTATATTCTGTACACTGCCAGGCCTAACACCTTGTCCTGTCCCTTATTTTTTACTTTCTACCATACAATGGTTTCAGAGAGTAGAGCAAACACTCTTCTTGTACTATACTATCAAATAAATTCACTTGAACCATTCCTAATCCCCTCTCATGTCTTCTCCCTAACTCTGCTCCTCAATAACACTCCCAGTAGCTGTTCGTCTACTCATCAGTGTAATTCTACCCACACTCGGTGAAAAGCAGAGCTAATGACCCGCTCCAATCACGCTTGTGTCTGCGCCCCTCACAGGCAGGACTCCATGGGTGCCACACAAGCGCTACACCCATCACCTCGCATGAGTGATAGTAGTAGCCAGCCATTGATAACTGGTGTTTTAGGATCTGCCTACCTTGCAGCGGCATTTCCAGGCATTATACCAAGGCCTCTGACACGATATCTGAAGCAGATCGTCGCTGACCAGCACCACCTAACCACTGCCACAACGTCCTCCTCAACAATCGTGCATGGCACAAAAATCTAGTCATGCATACGGTGTTTCATGAAGGGCGCCGAATTTGAACAGACTGTCTTCACGACGAGAAAGTTCCCTCAGTTGTAACTGCTCATCTATGACTCACCGTACATAAGAATTCATTCGAAAAAATAAAATAAAACCATTAATCAAAGTGAAAAAAGATAGCAAAGACGATAAAAGCGAGCCTTTAAATTTCATAACACAAAAGTATCGCCCAATACAAATCCGGTGGTGTGAATGGAAGACACTGCCCTGCGAGCACCACAGCCTCGCAGTCGCACCAGTCTGCCCTCCTGACCCACAAGCCCGAACTGCACTCACGCCTGGGCGACTCGTGAGCACTGGCATCTGAGGAGTTCCTATGGGGAGCGGAACGGGGCGACATCTGTTGGTGCTTGCCATGCTGCTGGTGGAGATGCTGCTGTTGTTGTTGTTGTTGGTGCTGCGGTTGCTGGAGGAAGGACCCGTCGTTACGACCACCCGAGACCCGGACATCGTCGCTGGCACTAGAAGGCGATGGTAATGTGTATGAGGGAATGAACTGTACCAAGTAGAATGACTTTCTGCAACCATGCAATAAATAGATCATGAATTATAACCTCAATATCTTATACAGCTGCTGGTGACACAAGAGTGTGCGATCAAAACAAATCTCGCTGCCAAAGGATGCGAATTTTCAGAGGAATTTCAGAGAAGTTCGGTAGCCTTAAATCTCCGTGAAGTAAATCAAGTCTGCCCGCTTATCCGATCATTTGATAACTTATGATTACACTCCCACTAACATAGCCAGAATGAATTGGAAGTTTGTTCTCGCATGTTTAAAAAATGTTACTGTCCTCGACAGACACTGCTGACATGAGCAATGAAAATCACTTGCATATTATCACAGGGCTACTCGGGACGATTTTCGAAGGCTTTTGTTATTTACTTCTTACTATTTACGACATTTTGCATTAAGCTTAGAGTTTGGATTGTGGGATTTTGTAAGGGTTATGAAATAAAAACTCGAAAAAAAAGTCTAGCTACTAACTGTGATTTGTAATAAAAGAAGAAATAGCGTCCCGACTAGCCCCAGTATTTGTGTCAACTCGGGGACACATGCAGAAAAAGATACTTTTAATAAACATGATTCAAACAATTTTTATTTTTACATAGAACATTTTCTCTGCTTCAGCAGGTGCCCATAGTGATGTACGGAATTGGTCGCTAAATCAATGAAGGAGTTTTTTTTAAATGGCCCATATTCGAGAAGATGGTGCGGTGTTGAAATTTGGTTACTGAGTTGAAGTGCGTCAGGAGCGGTTGATACGTTGGCTACAGCTCACAAAGAAAGTGTACGAGTCGTAGTCGCGATTATCAAACGGGGCGACACCTCGATTCTAACGGGGCGACACCTCGATTCTAACGGGGCGACACCTCGATTCTAACGGGGCGACACCTCGATTCTAACGGGGCGACACCTCAATTCAAACGGGGCGACACCTCGATTCTAACGGGGCGTCACCTCAATTCAAACGGGGCGATACCTCGATCGCAAATATTCAAAGCCCGAGCGGGCTTCCCAAGTTCAGAACCTACATAACGGCGGGAAAAATTGACCGCGCTTGTGTACGAGGACACAGTGTGCACTACTGACGAACTAGCTGGGCTATTCGTCTCTTGTGGGGCTCAGTGCGGCACACTTGCAGAGGAGACCAATCGCGGTGAAATTCATCCTAAACTTGTTCACTCCTGATAAAAAGGCGAGGCTTGTGTCGCACAAATACCACTAAATATTGATCACCTAAGAATATAATAATCATTTTTGTTCTTTTATAGACAAATAAACTCATATAATGGAATAAAATATTCATGAAACAAGTTTTATTGCCTATCCCAAGTTCCCTCACGGAAGTGTCCCGAATTACCACGGCTTGGGGACACGCCCATTCTTAACGAAAGGAAGGTTATTTTTGATAAAGTGGGGTTCTAATATTTCTAATATTCAATTTTTGTCTCATGATAGATGAAAATCAACTTTACAATGACCTTATACTTTCAATTAAATTTGTCTACGACTAAATTTTACTTACTCCAGCTAAAAAGGAAAACGTTGTACCAAACACATTTTTCAAATAATATATGTGAGACCACGGTCCTATTTCCTATTCAGATAGGACAGCTGACATACAAGTTAATTCCGAAGCACGCAGCAGCAGTTACTGCTGTAGAAAATATCACAATACACCTTGACACATCACAGAACCAAAATTGAGTTAAATTTAAAAGCGCGTATACGAGCCGCAACATGCGGCAAATAACACATCAAGTGGGGACTCTTATTAGGTCAGCTTACCGAGGCGACTCATGGTGGGCATATCCATCCTCTCCAGTGTATTTGCCCTTCCAACCCCCTCTATCCGTCCTCCCGCCTCTCCCTCTGCCTCTTCCACCTCTACTCCCTCGCCCCCTGCCGCGCCCGCCCCTGTCTTCTCCGACATGTTCCTCGGCAGGACGCGACCGCCTGTACTCCTGGTTGGTGTAGGTGTGGGTCGAGTGGTGTAGGGGCGGCTGCTGCTGGGACGCTGGTGGCTGATGCTCTTGTTGATCGCCCGGTGAGGTCGCTTCGTTCGAATTGTCTTGGTGGTTGCTATCATTGGATTCAGACACAGGTTTGCTTCCTGCGAAAGGCAAGGTCTAGGATCAAATTTTGTTTATCATTCGAATATGTTACAGTTGATTCGTATATCTCAGCACTACATGAGTGCGTCGACTAAAATAATAGCTAACTATTTTACTTGAGAAGTGATGTTCCTATAAAGGTTAGCGAAGAGGCTACTAGCGATTTCAACATTCGTGCAATAATATAATAACCCAATAGCCCGAACCAACGCTTTCCCTTACTGTTTGTTGCTGGATTTTCATTTCATTTTCTTTAAAAATAAAAGAACCATCTAACAAAAAATTCGTCATTATAGTGCAAACCGTCCTACCGCACTACAACTCTAATTTAAATTATAAATGTCTCATTCTGCACAATTCGTAA
>VOMN01071294.1:0-37193 GCA_014899125.1 Orchestia grillus | reverse complement strand
GGGGTGCTGGTAGGTGTACTCTTGAGTGGGGGGTGCTGGTAGGTGTACTCTGAGGGAGGGGGGTGCTGGTATGTGTAGGTAGTTATTATGTCTTCGTTATGTCGTTGTTTCATCAGTTGGTGTTCGCATCATCTTCGTGCAAACTCGTTTACTTTAATTGAAGTCATATTATTTGAAATATTCTCCGTTCCCCGTTTAATTTAACTGAAACCTAATTTTCCATTTAGTTTAATGTCTGTTGATTTAATTTGATTAGTTATTCGAAGATGTGAGCTCGCATCATATTTAATTATCTCGCTAGCTATCCTGAATTGACATTGTTGTTAGGATAGTAGAAGTGATCGTGTCAACGAGGTCAAGGCAAACTATAGATGAGATTGTTTTCTTTGTAATAGTCTCAATAATCTCTTGAATTTCTTGATAGTTGAGTTACAGAGTAGCTTGTTAATGATGCTCGCTTAGTTATGAACACAGGTTAGTGACGAATTTTATGAACTATTAATAAATTAGATACCAACTATGCTATTTATGACCATATAATTTCCCTAACGAATGTACATTGTCGAAATGACGAATTTACTCCCGTATGAGGTAGAAAATCAGAGCGAACACATCAGAGACACTGATAAAGGAAACATAGACGCATTGGAGACGAGAATAAAACCTATGCGCCATGAAATGCTGAAAGAGAAGCGATGTGGTAACATCATCAAATGAGAGATACCTAACTTTTGGTACATGAGTGCAGTCGGGGAGCTGACAGGCGGGCTGCTGAGGCACAGCACGCGCGTGCCTCGCGGTACCGTGGGTGCGGGAAAACTCGTTGGTGTCCAGTGACCTTGTTAAGGAGTCACATTTTGATATATTAAAGCCGATTTATTGACAAAAATGCCTGGCCAACAAGACGGACCAGTTGGATGTTGAGTGCGACCGCTTACGTCGAAGGGTATATAGAGTCCTGTACAGCTCCCTTTGCTCGCTACTAGCTGGGACTACATTCTTTAACGAGGTTGTGACGGTATTGAAAGAGATCTGCACGAGACCATATTTTTAAATTCGAGCGAAATTTATTTCTTAAATTTACCAAAATAGGGTAAAGATTTGCCTAGTTAATAATCCTACAAAATATAGAAGGATCCTATTAAAAGAAGGAATTATGACAATGGTCGGTGGGTGAGACCTTCGCACAAACCTCAAAAGGCTCGGTCGCCGGGCGTGACGAGTATATGCCTGCCTCTCGACCGTTAACAAAGCGTCGATGTATTAATTCTGGACGACATTGATGTCGCCCGCTCCTCCTTTGTAGTTGAATATATTTTTATTAAGGTCGCCCAAAGGCGTAGATATTATTTATTATTTAAACACATTTTTTATGAGCGAATGTGGCGTAGTCATAAGATTGTACTCCGAGTGAGAGGTCTTAATGCTTTTACTCCGTGTGATCAAATCGTGAAAGTGCAACTGCGGCCCTGCAGCGTGTCACTGCAGTTTGCGAGTCTAAACCACACATTCACCTCCCAGCATCTCCCAGAAACTTCGGGTATTTTGTTGTTGCCAAGCAGTTGTAAGAATCAATTGTTAGTAGAGACGGGTCTGATGTGCCAGCTCGGCTAAGCTGAGCATTTTTGTTGATGTATTCTCAATTCTCTCGAACATTTAGATCAATCAAGATATACTGTGCGACTTAGTTTTTAGATTGAGTGCGAGTTCAATTTACTCTTTGCTGCGCATGCTAATTGGTCGATATGTTTGACTGAAGGCAAGTACTTTAGCTGTTACTTGAAAGCTCTTCCTCATATTTACTCACTCCTTCATAGGACGGGACACATTGCAGTTGTATTGTTATAGTGCTGGGTTAATCTGTTGACGATTACTGCCCAGATGGCCTGAGGTGCAGTCACACGGTCTGTAATCGACAGTGACCGTATGAATTTAACGACTGTAAACAATTTTCGGCAGTGACAGGTTGAATAGTTTTATTCTACAATTAGTAGAATGATGAGGTTTAGTGAATGATCATTGGATAATCGTTTTGCATAACAATCGCCTTATATTTGTAGGTCCACTTCTATGTTGTAGGATATTTTTTACGAGAAACTAACGAGACGAGCCGTGAGCAGGTGGGAGGCTATGACGGCGCCTCAAGACAGTGCCTGTCTGGAGTGGAGAGGTACTGTCCGGAGACAGACGTGTGGACTCCGGTCGCGCAGATGACAGCTCGGCGTAGTGGTGCCGGCATTGGTGAGGCCATCATCTTGCTCGTCTTTCTTTGATGCGTGCAATGACGTATTCAAGTTCTAACGTAGAGAATTCAACCGTTTCGTGCACAAGCAAATCAAGTCCTGCGACAGGCTCATGTTTGGGTCGTAATTGAATAGGAAAGTCGGAAATAATCTTGCGAAAAATTGTCGAAAACAATCTGAGTAATGAAAACTTGGATATTCAAGATTTAAGTGAAATGGTTACAGAGTAGGCCGGAATGTTTTTAATTCGCTCATGGAGTCGGCCTGATTTCAAAAGAGTACAGGTTGGGATACGGCCTCTTGAAGTAACGTTAAAAGTGTGTGGCACGCTACATAATGATTTAATGGTATATTTGTGTTTTTGTCGGTTTAAGAAATAACAAATATTCAGAGGTCGCGATATTGTGTTTGTATTACAGCATTGTGTTATGCGAGAGCTGAATTTAGGAAGGGCAGCTCTTGCTAGGCCTTCGGAGTTTGTCTTTCGTCCTCACTTTGCGTCTTTCAAGTTTCTCATCTCCGCTATTTCTTTTTTCTCTTTTCGTCCTCTTTATTCTTGACTCACTGTTTCTATGCGCAGAGAATGCTGTGTGGGAAAGTACCTTGTGCATACATCCCCTGCTTTTAGTCAATACTAAATGTTTCATACTCTTTACTCTCGAGATCATATTCCAGATGGCTAGGGAGCTGTAAACTAACTAAATAATAATAAAAATAATTGCTGTAGGGCATGCACAGCGTGACCGAACAGTAGAACAATGAGCAGCATCGCAGTGATGAAAGGTGATCGCGCCATCTCCATCTAAAGGCCCTGTTACACGATCAAACTTTCTTTGGCAAACGATGAAGAAAATTTGCAAGTAGATTTGTCTTATTTTGTGGCTGCGATTGCACGAGCTGCGTCAGTCGCGCATCTATTTTGATGAGAGGTGGTACTGGTGCTCGTGATACCGTAACTAAAACGAAAAAGTTAGTTTGCTAAGTGTTATCGCCGCCTTTTCTGTTCAACGTCTGCCTCTTCAATACTCTATTGTTATAGCGAATGTTTTTCACTTACCTCAGGCACGGATTAGTTTTAATACATTCGATGAGGTCAATGAGAGCAGCGCTCGGCCCATATCGCTCCATTTCTCGCTTCTCAACGTTTCAGGAGACACTGGCGCTCTTTGGCAGTGTTTGCGGTCCCTGAGCAAGAGTTTTCCAGCTTGCACGAAAACACAACCCCGCAAATATGTGCCGAGAGGCCAACAAATCTGCTAGTTTGCAAAGAAAATATGTGGTTTGCCAAAAAAGTTTGCTCGTGTAATAGGGCTTTAACACTACACGATCTTGTCGCCTCCCGCGGGACAAGTCGAGTACTGAATGAAGTGTTCCATTGTAACACCTTACTCCGCTCCTCTGATTCGACAACTGGATCCTGGCGTTTCTCCTCCCCCTGAAGGATTATGAATTGAACTCCAGACCTTGACTCTGTTATGCCGAGTAGAGCGCATACTGTGTAAACCTTGTTTCACCATGAAGAAAAATTAAGTGTTACTGTCGTTTTTTACGAGTTGTAAAGACTTCAAAGACAAGTTCCCATTATTTGTGTGGTAAATTAGCCAAACGGAATTGTGGACTTGTATGTCTCTTAAAGTTGAATTTCTATTTCACTGACGTACATAAATGTCTTATATTTTATTTCAACTGCATTAAAATTTGTGTTATAACTTTATCGATTTCAACTCCTGCCGTGTATAAATGGTTTCGTTTGCGCCAGGTGTGATAGATGGCGAGTTGTACGCTGTAGGAGGGCACGACGGACCGCTGGTGAGGAACAGCGTCGAGGTCTACAACCCCTCCACCAACAAGTGGCGTGTCGTCGCCGAGATGAACCTCTGTAGGAGAAATGCCGGTAAAAGTCTTGCTCTCGAGCATTGTATTTCTGATATTATTTGTTGTTTATGACTTCCAGTTTGTCTCTTATGACCCGTGGTCGATACTACCGATGAAGTACTTCCCTTAGGAAAAGGTTAAACGCCATATTCGTGTAGGTTCCCTCCTAAAAAGCGACACGCCATTGTCACCTTGTCACGGGATGCCCGACCGACTTCCAAGGTATCCAGGCATATTGGCTGTTTGGAGACTGTTCGATTGAGCAAAGTGATTGGCGGCGGGCCTTAATGCGAGAGTCAACTCAGAGATTCTATTTCTCATAGTGCTAACAGAGCCAGTGTGACTACGAATAGATCCGGCTTATTTTTAGCCCGGCATTTTTTGTTTTGAGTTGAAGCTCAATATGTTGCGTTCACATTTGCCATTAATATTACAGTCGGGTCTTGGTAGCCGCTACATTCAATATTGCATGTCTGATCTTCACTGTCGCAGGTGTGATAGCAGTGGACGGCATGTTGTACGTGGTAGGAGGCGATGACGGCAACAGTAACCTCACCTCAGTCGAGATTTACGACCCCGTCACGGGCACTTGGACCGTCCTGCCCGCC
Source organism: Orchestia grillus (assembly GCA_014899125.1). NCBI lineage: Eukaryota > Metazoa > Arthropoda > Malacostraca > Amphipoda > Talitridae > Orchestia > Orchestia grillus. The sequence continues at coordinate 32,467 of VOMN01071294.1, read as the reverse complement.
AGCCTCTCCATCGGCCGCTCCTACGCGGGCCTTGCTGTTGTCGAGAAACCCGGCCTGCATTCTTCTATTTAACTTACTAGTAGCACTATGTAGTTATTCTCTCTGTCAAAGTGCTGGTTTAATTTTCGAACTATCACTTTAAAAAAAAAAAAATTTCTGCCCCAATTTGGATAATCAAATTTATATGTCCATAGCCTTACTTTTTCCAGGGAGATGCGTCAGGGTTTGACCGTTTTATCCCAATAGGTAAATAATCTGTGAACAATTTGCATCTAGGTTTCGCAACATCACCTACCTATTTTATTCAGGAATTACAATTTTTTCACAATGGTAAAAACTTGCAATTCTACTTCCGATGTTAATATAGACATGATCGTGGCACAAATTATTTTGGACCTCGTATCGTATCAGAATCTGCTTTACGATATGGCAAGTTAATCTTTTAATTGCGTAATAGAAGGATCTGAAATTTCTACTTTTAATAGTTGTAAATAACAGCCTTAACTAGAGGACACAGATCCCCTCAGGGGACATAGGGTAGATCATAGGTAATATTTAGGCGAGTTATCTTTGTCTATCATATGCTATGGGGACGGGCGTCCCAAGGAGGACACGTTAGGTTACGTCAGATCTAGCTAAGCCTTCGGGCGTTCTGCCTTTCGTGCCCACTTTGCTTCTTCACTTTTCACGCCTTCGGTATTGATTTTTATTTTTATTTTCTTCCTCTTTTTTTCTTCAATTGCTGTTTCTATGAGCAGGGAATCCTATGTGGGAACCCCCTTTTGCATAGATTCCACATTTTCGAAAGTATCTACTAAATGGTCCCTGCTTTTTGCTTTCTTGAAATCGCATTCCATGTGGCTAGGAATCTTGAAATTAACGAATAATATAATTTAGAGGACGCTGACTGTAATTTTTAGTGGCGTGGCCTATTTCTTTCCATTTGCAACACTCCTTTCAATTCGGCGTAGCCGTTGTGGTTATTTTTCGTTTGACAATTTGCAGGACTTCCGACTGTAGATTTTTTTAAATCGGAAATACTGCTCATTTAAACTATACTTTTTGAGCATTCAAAAGTATTGCACCTCTAAACTGTCCTGTAACTTCAGAAATATTTTGAACTTTTCAACATACGCATTTTCTCTACTTAGCAAATTCTTTGAAGTTTCTTTCAAATAAAATTGAGTACTTAGACAATTTTAGCATCAAGCTTTTGGGTAAAATTATCTGTCCAAACCGTCGATATGAATATCACCATTTAGTTTGTGTTTCTATTTTCATTGACTTCATGTACCTTCAAATGAAACGTGCAAGTGTCACCAAATATCACTTAATAATTTGGAAGAGATTTCGCTGGACATGTAGATCCTTCATTTCTTGGATCCTCCACAGGGCTTTTGTTGCAACAGCAGCGTCCTTTATTACTCAATCTAAGTTGAGGTGACCAGCGTCTCATGAATTCAGATAGTTAAAATGTTATCTCGGGAACACGAATCAAAATCCGTGCTAATTTCTGTGTTGAGCATCCACTTGAGTAGCGCTGACAGTTGCTCTATGATGCATAGTTAGATATGAAGGTCCTCGCCTTCTAACCATATGCAAGTGTGGCATTCTTTCGTGTTTTGGCAGCGTTCAAACAGCTATCTATACAAACCCCTGGTGCTTCTTACCCAATCACACATAATCGTGCATATTAGAAACGCTCGACGTAGACTGAGTAAATGCTTGCGTTGTGTTCGTTAAAAATCGTTTAACTCGTCTACACATATCTAACCGGAACTCTCTTCGGTGCAGTAAAAAAAAGAACCTTTATTATTCCAACACGTTTTACCGTTGGGTTTTAAATGCCTTACAACTACTGGTGCGGTGGGGGATGTGAGGAATGTGTGGTTTAAACTTCCTTTCCCAAGGGAAGTACTCCGTGGTCACGTGAAAAGCCCCACCCACCTGAGCCGAGGCTCGAACCCTCGTCCTTTCGGCTGTGAGGCCATCACGTTCACCACTGCACCATGGAGCACGTAACAAGTAGATTTCTTGATAATTTCCACCTAACCATTATAAAATTGTGCAGTTTGCTCATGAAAGTCTATCAAAGTTCAATTGCTAAAGCCAACGCTTTCTTTAGCACGTGTGGAACCATGATTAACAACTGTTAGCTTCACCTGTCCGTGAACTGTTTCCATTTTCTGGGGACAGTTCAAAATTGCATGGATTGTCCGACGGATGTGTTCTCAAAGCTTTACTCATATCAGTTTATTGAATATTCGTCCAGATATTTTATAAGCATTTGTGGTCTTATTAAGAAGATATTTACTACCTAGGTTTAACAAAAAAAGAAATTGTTACGTATGGATTTTGACTCTAGTGATTAGGTTACAAATCATGTCTGCTCAGAAAGTGGTGGGCTTTGTTTTTCTGTTCTGAAGTTTACTTGAGTCGTTGTATTCTTGTGGTCGATTAAGTTCTGTTTTATTTGGCTAGCATTAACGTTGTTTGGTTTTTTTGACGGCATAGATCTGTTGTGCACTTGTGATTAGTATACAAAAGCTGCCAGATGCCTGCGGCTATTTGAAGTGATGTAACTGTTTTCTCTATTCTTTAGGATGCTTTCTTATGCGGGCTGCTGCTCTCCCGCGCTCTTACTGACAATTCGAACCAAGTGTTAGGACGTTAAATAAGCCCCACGTCTACGAATAAAGTTCACATTGAAGCAAATGGATTGAAGATTGTTTCTTTTGTTCGTGGGAGTAAATATGTAAATTTGATAACCAAAACTGGTGTATTGTAGTGCGCGGCTTGAGTTCTGACGTGATCTGTCAGACCGCCTCAGCCCAGGTTGCGCGAAATGACCAGCTGGTCTCCTTGTCATTAACTTTCCTTGCACCCCAGTTCTGCTCTTTAATTCGCTGTGCGTGGATACGCATGGCAGTTTTACGTTGAGAATTGGGCTGCAGCATTAGTTTGCTTTCAGTTTATTTAGTGTACTTGACTTCAAATAATTTCGTAATTTCTAACTCCTCTCGCTCACGTGCGAGGTCGGTGCCCGTTGAGCAAAATGAACTGAGCAGAAATATTGCTTGCGAATATAATTCTCATTAGTTTTGCCATGTGCAAGAGCTATATTATATTGGTGAGTATAGCTGGTGTAGTGATAAAAACCGAGCCTATTTCATATTTTTTCTTGCTCGTGTCTCTCTCATGTTCCGCATTTCGTGACCCATTGTAGTCTTTCTTTACTCATCCTCTAAATCCATGGTGTTGCATTGCTCTCTAAATTCATGCTGAGTCATTCCATGATGAATCGCCCAATGCCCTTCGGGTGACCTTCATCATTTTCGATTAGGTTCGATACACTTGAACAGACATTCAAACAAACTGTGCTAAATTGTAGAACTCGAGCTGTTTTTCTTTCTGATATGCGAGTACTTGAAAATCATGGTATCAGAGCCTGTATAAAAATCATGGTGTTTTGTTCAGTTTCCTCAGTCGTTTCAGAAACGCCTACTATTAACAGAGTTTCATATTTCGTTGGTAGTTGCCGCTATAGCAATGAAATTTCCAAATCTGAATCGTTTTTTATAGTTTTCGAAATTGTGTTCTGAATAAAAACACAATTGTATTCAAAACGTAGTATGCGTTGTGACTAAGTTCAATTGATCATGTATTTAAACTAAATGTGACTTATTTGCGAAATACCTTGAAATTTGCCAATTACAGATGTGGGTAGCTTTATGTGAGATCAGATTGTTCCAAGTATTGTCATTTTTTTGCGATATTTTATCTGGTTCTCATTTTGGAAGCCAGTATGCAGAGCAATGCGAAACTGACATCGCTAGTTGCTTTAATATAACCAGTCTAGCTTCCAGAAGTGAAGAAAGCTAGCTATTAACATTTGACCGTGTCATTAAAAAAATCGTTAATCTAATTTTGGAAAACGAAGTACTGGTTCGTTTATGAAAGGTTTCTATGGTAATTATGCCTAGAAATCGTGAATAGTGCATTCTTTCTGAATGTAATTTCAAAAAGTGCTGAAAAAGCATAGTGAGAATTGGGAATTTCATTGCTTAGGCCACTTAATAACAGTAAATCACTTCAGGAGTTAAACAAGCTGCTATGAATATCTGTCGCGCTACAATTCCATGATTTTCAAATTCTCGTGTCTCAAAAACACATAGAGCTAAAGCTCTTGAATTTTGCTATGATTTCTATTTGGATTTGCTCTTGTAGGTGTACCAAAACTACTAAAATTGGTGAAGGTCCCCTGGGAAGACTGCCCTAAATTGAGTGATTCGGGATAGCATAACTCGTATCATACTTCCTTCTTTAAATTCACAATCTCGTCACTCTTTCTCTAAATTCATTATCTTACCTTCCTTTGCAAATTCATTATCTTGTCTTTCTCTCTCCCCGCCTCATCTCCCTCAAACATCAAGCTGGGACATCACTAATGACTATTGGTCACTCCAATCTATGAACAGTTGAACTTATAATGTAGCAAAGTAAATTCATAGGCCCGAATTCATATTCCATTGGCTTGGCCGGAATGTCCTATACGGAAGTGCACTATAGTCCTACGTGGATATTTCGCGTGTGACTATTCTTCTCATTTGAAATATCTGTACGTGCAAACTGTGATCTGTCAATCCAATTGGTCTGGCAATGGAAGATTTAACTGTATCGTGCAACAGCTGCCGGGCTTCTGAAGTCAGCCACACCCGCTGGTGAGTGCCTAGTCTCGGTTTACTGTACTAGTTTGACCTGGACAGTAAAGCGAGTCTGTGGCCCCTCTCCTTCCAATTCCCCTATTGTTTTCTCATGTATATTTTAGAGTACATGCGCTTAGCTCTGTAAGAAAAGTCCCCTATGAAAGCTCCTGGTATTTAAAATACCTATGTTGGCTGTTGATTTTGCGTTCGACGTGAAACAAAATCCTGTTTGCCTTATTTGTTTCTTGTTCGAATTTTTCTTTTTAGCATTAAAAAAAATTATCCCCATCATTTTCATTACTGTGTTGCTGCAGATCTTTGCAGTTTAAGTTTATTTGCTAAAAGGTTGATTTACTGTTCAGAAAAGTCTTAATTTTGAAATAAACTTTGGGAGAAGTGTGATTTTCTATGTTTTAAATGCATTTCTGTCAGAATGTGTTTTTCAGATCATGATATTGCTACAACAATTTTTTTCGAAATTATGAACTTTAGGATGCTAAATCTGATTTCTGAATTATTCTTTGAATGAAAACCTTGATTATGAAGTAATTACTTTTTATGGCTATGCAACCGAATTTAAAGTATCAGTTGTTCTCTTACAAATGCCTTAAACTTTTGTGTGCATATGACTGCTTCTAGCTTCTCACTTGTAAATATCCTGTAAGGCTTTTTAGAAAGTTTGTGGAGCTTTCCGTTTCTCTTTGGAAAGTGAAAGTTTTTATTTTTTATTTTTGGAGAGTTGTGAAAAGTTTTTGTTTCTCCTCGGAAAGTTGTGCAAGTTTCTTGATCTGCTCTTTGAAAAGGAATTTTGTTCCGTGTTCATATCCTTAGAAGTGTGCGTGCTAACAATATGCAGAAGTTGTCCGAATCCTGTTTGGCTCAAATGACGAACCTTCAAGAGTTGTTTGTAAAGAAATATCAGTATTATTGCATTCATCACTCAGTTAGGAACTAATAGTTAATGTCCTGTAGCTTTTACAAGGTGGCATTAAGGCAGTTGATCTGATTTTTCTTGTCAATATTTCCGATCGAGTTTCAGTGGTCTAGTCAGGGTGGCGACTATGACTTGTATTTTGGTACCGTAAGGCGCCACTGCCTGTGTGGGTCCTAGAACATAATTTCGTTGATTCTTGTTTCGCATTTTAACTTCCTTTTTGAGTTATCAATACTGTGTTAAGTTGAATAGTTTAATAGATGCACTGCCATTGTAAGAAATTAGGGACGGTAAGACTGTGGCTGTGTAAAACAACACTTTTCTAATGTAAGTACATTTCTCCGTCGTTCCGTTGAAAGTACAGTGAAGTGTACTGGATGAGAATGTCTGTGGTACATCACTTGAGTTGGGGCGATGCCGGAGCCACGAGCGAGACAGAATCATTTCTGAAATATCTGGGAGGTGAACAATCCCACCACGATAAGTGTTTGGAACCGATAAGAACGAATTTTAGGTTGGTGAACTGAAAATTGGACTAAATTTAGGTAAAATAATCCATGAACGCGTCAGTCAATTGGCGCTACTGATCTTAATTAAAATATAAATTTGAATTAAAAAGAAAAATGAGCATAATATTTTAGACGAAAGTTTTGGATTTTTCTGTGACCGTTGGTGGTTTTGCGAAATTCTAAATTTCAGGGCGGATTTGTCGCTCGCACTTAATGATTCCGAAACTAAGAGGCTGTGGTAATTATTTGCTTGTTGTGTTTACTCTGGGCGTTCGAATGAGACGTATGAGATAGTCTGTGTACTTGTAGCGTAATGAATTAAAAAATTGTCACGAATAACATCGAACTATATTACATCGATGTATGTTTTTCCTAAGATTTCTATTTACTAGCGTTGTCGAATAGTAGTGAAAGATTGCCGAATTATGCACTTTTTGAAGTTCAATTTTAATTTTGTCTGAAAATTTTAGCGACATTTTTTCTCTATTAGCTTATTTGTACATGTTTATTCGAGCGAAGTGTAATTCATTGCAACGTAGGTGGAAAGATAATTTTGGAAATTGCCTAGCTCCAATATGAAATTCTATGAGTTAGTAGAAAGCTTTGTATCTGAAATTAATAACTTCTTGATAGACGAGCATGTATGACCGACACGGTACGGCGAAAGTCCCTGAGCTTAAAATCACTCTTAATTTAAGTCTCCTTTTATCTTGGAGTCATTAAGTTACAGCTACGTACTTAATTTCAAAATAATTTGTTAAATACTGTTCATAAAATCTAAGGAATGGTGTAATTGACAAGCCATTTTAGACCTTCATCGTGCGCTAGTTCAATATTACTAAACAGTTGTATGCGCCGAAATAAATTTCAACGACACTGTGAACAGATTCAATGAAATACGTGCTGGAAAAGATCGTCTCACAAGTAAACAGCTCGCGCACTTAAAATCTTCGAGTCCGTACGCGAGAGGCCTAGGAGAAATCCCAAGCGATCCCTGAAGCAAATGGCCGAAAAATGAATAGCATCAACGAAAAACCAACGGGACGATGCCAATCAAAACTGGCATCAAATTTTCTCCCTTCCAGCTGAAAGAGCGCCAACAGCTTTCTGAAAATCACATACAGAAACGAGCCGACAGAGTTCTGTTTCTTCCAATTTCTTGAAAGATGGCTCTTGAGGAGAGATTACCTTTTTTGATGAAATGGTTTTTTCAGTGGAGGCAAACTTCAATTCTCGTTGACAGAGTGGTGCTGAGAAAGCAACCCAAAGACATCGTAGATGGCTCAAGAAATGATAGTCGTCGTCACCGGCCTCTGCCAGCGATGTACATTTTAGAGGCAGTCTCCAAAATATTGACAACCGTGGAACATTTCAAAAAGGACGATGTTACGCCACAGCACGAGTTTGCTGCTCTCGCGCACGCCCAAAAAAAAATCAGGAGTGGTGTCCAGCCAGTCAATTTTCCTGTGTCTGAAGTTAGAAGATGTGACCTCCTTCTTACTCCTATTTGAACCCTCTGGACTTGGATGTATCAGCTTATGTTATAAGCTGATATCTGTGCATCACCACTTGGCGCTACCCACCATTCGAAATTGTCCCTGTGAAAGGTTTGGGACCAAATTCCGTTGTAGCAGATGTCTGCATCAGAAGGTTTCAGAGCGAGGCTTTTGAAAGTAATTTACGCAAAGGGAGGGCGCGTTTAAAAATAGACTTAGCGAGTGTTTTGTGGTACGGTTGTGTATAGTATTTAATATTTTATTATCCTGTCTTATCGAAGAAATATCACCAATTTATCTACTTCGGGTATTTTTTCCGCGCCCTGTAAGAGACCGAGTCAGCGTGTCATTTCCAGTCATATTTTTCATTTATATTCTATGAATGCAAAATTTGTCGTTATCATATAAAACTGATGTGTTAGCAATGAATAAAGTTAATTTGAGCTATTTTAACCTTGAGGAATTTCGTTTGGCCAACAGGCGTCGCAGGCCATTGGTTTTTCTAAGGTTAAGAAATTTCAATATTGTAAATGGTTCACAAGTAGGTGAATTAAAAATGTTTCATTAAAATGCACATTCAATTACAAAATATGTATTTTTTCTTCATTGAAATCATTATGGAAAATCTGTTATATTTTTCCAGAGATTTAAGCATAGCAAGTACATGCGTATTTACGCGAATGCATGGAGCGGCACCGAAACTTTATTCTAGCATAGGAATTTTCCCCCTCGAGTTAACTTCTCATGAGACTTATCGCAAACTTTGTGTTTTGTTCCAATGGAAGAGCGCTTGGATACGTATTTATCTTGGCGTCAAGGACGAGAAGAGAATAGTTAATAAAAAACATTTCACTAAAATGTATTAGTCAATGCACATAGCTTGATTCTGTTTCCGGTACGATTGTTTCTATATTGACCGATCATGGTGTGACGCCACGCACGTTTCAAGTACAAACTTCATTTATTCAACTAATTGACAAGTTTTTGTTATAGAGGCCTGAAGTGTCTATGCCATCGGAATCCTGGACATCGACGCTGCCGGGCCGTGTTGTGAGCTTGGTGAGCATTTAACTTGTTTCCAGTGTGCCACAGTTGCCCAGTGGCTTGGTTTGCATCGAATTTGCCGTGACCTCTAGTGAACGTCGTAAATGGTTTCAAATTGAAAATTCATTTGTCTTTTTCATCGATCATTTTGTATATCTTTAATGAACTGTTAGGGGCTATTTCGTACTGTTCTCTCGAACGAGGTCAGACTGTATGGTAAGAAAGCTGGATAACTTTCTACAAACTATCCCTGATAGGCCTCCCTTGCCTCACTATCATCAGACGACGGAGGGAAACGGTCTCATTCAACACTTTGAAGATATGCGAAGGGACACCATGCGCACAAACCGGCAGCACTCCAGTGTGGCCAGGGCATAAAGGCCCAAACATTTTCAAGATATTCAAGAAGATATCCAAGGTAAAAGTGCGATACAACTGACTTCGCACGGTAGAGTTTTCGTGTATCTTCATGCTTCATTTTGTCTTGTTATCGAGATTCTTACGCTGCTGCTGCTTCTACTGGTTGTGCTAACCGAACCCTTGAAATTTTGCGCTTGCATGATACCACTTGAATTATATCTTTGATATGCATCATTGTGTTCGAGTATATCAACGGAAACCGTGACGGAACTTTGCGTAACCCGACAAGCTCGCCTGCTTTGTTCAGATCAGGCAATTCTCGGATTCCGGCTGCATGAGATTATCGTTATTTGGCGTATTAATTCCATTTTATTGTGTTATTCACTCTGCCCTGCTCGAGTGGGGCCTCTTGCTAAGACCTCCGTTGTAATGCACTTTTGGTATCGTGGAAGTAAATTGTATATTCTGTGCCTGGAAGACTCTACATTTCCTGTGGTTCACCTTAGTTAAGCCGATTGAATGAAAAATGCTCCTTTCCTTCTCACATTTTTATATTCAGTATGGATAGTAGAATTACCACCTGAAACTAGTATTGCTGATTTCACGCGTTGTCACTCAATTGAATTAAGAAAGCGATTTAATAATGTTGAGGATCTGTGGAGAGATTAACAGGTTTAACAAAAGGTGATCAGGTGTGTCGCATTTATTCAGAGCCTCGATATTCCTGTAAAAATTTATATAGTTTTAAAATTCGTCGGTCAGCACCCATGCATCGCTCTTGAGCGAGGCCGAGCCATAAATCGTCGCTTTGAACCCAGCTTTACCTTAGGAGTATCAGCGTAAGCCTAATACAGGATGGTGGTATTCTACGTGTAGGTGCAACACTTTGGAGTACGGTACTCAAGTGTGCATTCGTGAAGCTACTGTGCCTTTCGATTTATGATAAAGCGCGTGACGTGTTCAACAAAAAATTTCACATCCGTTCATCGCTAGGTAATCGTCGGAGAACAAATGTAGCATACAGCCCTACCGCCTCATTTTTGAGAGTATGGGGCTTTTGAGAGAAATATCCTGATGCGTGTACTGGGGATTTCGTACGCGCTCCTCCCGCCATATATGATACTTGGCTTCACTCAAGGATTTTGTGAGGAGGGGATCTGCGTGTCCTCGCGGGTGTTCTGTCGGAATAAACCTCAAGGATCGCGAAAACTACTCAACGCAGAATCGGTAGTGCATTCCAGGAGGCTGCTGCGGGTGTAGTTCCCCAACAGGCCGTTACTTTTTTTAATGCCTAATATTCCTTCATGTTCAACTTTTTTCGTTCAATAGGTTCTATCACTCGAAGGGGGATATTAATTCAAATTTATGAGAACAATTAATAAAAATAGCAATTATTAAATTCAGGTGTAGCTGCTGTGCCATGCAATACACAAATTTCACGCAGTTGAATAAAGAAGTTAGTTCTTCAAATAAAGAAGTTAGTTTCTGTGTGTTTTTTATTAGGAATGGGGACAAAACCCTTGGTGATATAATATTGCCCATTATGGTTTCGTATTATATGTAAATTATGCTTATTTCTTATATTCTTTTCAATGTTAAAAGAGGGTGTTCAGCTTTGTCAAATATGTATATTATTTTAGATGTAATTTGATATGCGATACCGCTCTGCGGTCCCGTGAAATGTCAGTACGATAAAATTTTATAAAGGTAACTGCCAGAATGTTCACAGTTGAGGTTCCAGATACGTAGAGGAAGTAGTGGGAGGAAGTTTACTGGTCTGACCGCAAACCTCGTCTACTGATGTTTTGGCTGCTCGTGCTGACGTTTGAGTATTTCCGAGACGTTAGTTTTGTTGTGATTATGTAAATGATGGCGCTGTACGAGAAGCTACTGAAAAAAAATCTCCCAAAAAATCTGCTTGGTACTGACGATGAATACTTTTGCACCAAAATACAGTATTAGAAGATATTTTCGTCAATGTTTTAGTCATGTTACTGAAAATATTTAGCAAAAATTGGCGTCTTTTTCGTAATCTACAGCAGAATATCTGTATGTGCGAATGAGCAAAATAGGTTGGTATGTTGCAAAGTCAACGTTCAAAAATATTTTAGTACTAGAAGTACGCGTTAATGCGATTTATTCATTTCAAACAAATAATAAATCATACAGAAATTCCTGGAATGGTGAATTCCTCATCTCACAACTAACAACCTTCTACGGAAAATTTCAATTAAATTTTCTGTCGTAGTTTTTCGTCTAAAATGTGTGTACAAATTTCCGCTAACAAGGTCTGTCATTTCCTATTATTCCGATATCAAGAATACTCCAAAAATGCAGAAGTACTTTTTTGTATACTATATGAGAAGTGTCAGGTTTTCCGAAGGCTTAAAAAGTTGTTCTCATGAATAAGAAATTGCACGCATTTTAATTTTTCTATCAGTATAGGTCAGGCAATTGTCTGCACAAATTTTACATGCTAGGTTTTCCAGTTCACTAGGTGGAACTCTTTCTGTGGTGGAAAACTCTATTTGGAAACAATTTTCGTTATTTTTTTTTGTCAGAATGTCTGAGCAACACCGTGATATTTTCGGCTATTCACATTAAATTACTTGAAATTCAATGATATCCCGTAGATGCACGCTTCTTTGAATTACGAAAGAGACTTCCGTTTTGCGAAATTTTCCAAATCTCTATATTCAATTTATAAAAAGCTTATATTTTTTTCATGTTTAATTACATTTGAAAACAAATCTCTATGGTACGCGTATCCCAATTCACCAGTAGTTGCGTACTGTGAATGTAAAAAAATTATATGGTTTTGGTTAAAACTATTCAATGATTTTTGTAAAAAAACTCTGAAATATTTCCGTAGTTATAATGTGTACACAATTTTCGATTGCAATTATTATCGCATTCGCTACCAAATAATTTAAAGTTAAAGATAAATGGTTTGGAAACGCACAGATCTCATGAAGCTGAGACGAAGTTGTTGACTTTGGAAATAATGGTTGCTCTAAGTTATAGGTATTAAAATTGCAAAGATAAAGAATCCTGAAACTTGCTTTTTATACGCGCAGGGGATCTTGTGTGGTAACGCACCTCGTGTATAGAATTCATTCGTTCATACGAATACGCAGTTCCTTCTCCCGAATGGTCGCTCTCTTTCGGTGCGAGATGGTCCGAGTAACTGAATCCATGCTATTCTTTCTACTTCGGAATGCTGAGCTTCCATCATCAGTGCAGAAAATAATCACGAGTACCAGTTCAGTATATGAAACTTTAAGACCGATAACCGAGGTGAAAAATATATGGTCTTTAAAAACCTAAATCAAAACTCAATCATTTCTTCTTTCACACTATGGACAGTTTTGTATCTCCCGAAACGTATGCAAAAGAATTTTAATTACAAAATGTTGTCACTTACGTTGGTTCGTCTGTTTATAGTAACTATGTCAAAAGAATTTATAATTGTAACAGATTATGTAACCGGGTATCCCAGAAATTTTCTGTAAAACTTCTGAAAAATTTGCGTTTTTTGTGATCGAAAAAGAAATGTGTATTGCTAGTGTTTCGTTGTTATTGGAGACAATAGAAATGTCAACAACGTTGTATTTCCCGGCTTTTGAAAAAATTGAACTGTTTTTTTTAAGAAATTAGCGGTTGAGCAGGAAAGCGCCTTACGCTTATTTCTCGGTTTCTCCAAAAAATATTTGGAAGGGTGTTTTTGAAATTTACCCGTGAGCATTTTCATCTGAAAACTGTTCTGAATAACTTTTCAACTTTTTTACGTAATCTACAGTGAAACATTACCCTGTTTACAGAGCTCAGTTCGATTTGGAACCATTGAATGAAAATGTTGTGACATTTGGATAAGAAATGTATGTCCTACTCCAAAGAAAGAGATATTTTGCGAGGCATTTTTGCTTTCTTAATATTCATTTGTGATTTAGAAAACGTAGTTTCACATTTATTTTCGTTAAATTGTTTAGAAAATTCAAAGGTACATACTAATGTACGAAATACGATGTTAGAAAACTGAGATGTTACATAATGGGTACTTGCGGAACTATCTGAAATTCGAATCGTCTAACGAAAAATGAATAATTATGAAAGTATTGCCAATAAATTTCAAACTCAAAACGTAGTGAGTTATTTAGGGTCTTCTAACCTTTTCGCTTGATTATCTGGACGTCATGCAAACTAGGCAAATGCAAAAAAAAATCGTTTATAGGTTGCGAAAAAGAGTACCGTTTTTGCAGGGCTTTTGAATTTTGTTTGCAAAATGTTCCTGTCCACTTGTTCATATTAAATTCATGATTTACAATTTTCTACCATAAGGAATACGCTGATTGCACTCGTTCTAGAATGGGTTAATGTACATGAATCTATCCAAGTATACATACTGCTCATGAAAAACTTTAATATTTATTATACAATTGAATGAAAAATAATCAAAACTTTTTAATGAACATTGCTACATTGAAATTCTGCATTCCCGATGCGCTGGCTGCATATATTTGTATTATATTACATACGCTCGTATATGTATACCGATTTGCATACATATATTACAACCAAACGTATATTTTCCGATGTACATGTACATAACTGCGTAAAATTAGTCCTAAACTGGTAAGCAATTCCATCGGATGATAAAAGAAACAAGTGTGATCGTTTGAAAATACTCTTGTTCATTACTCTTATGCAACATCATTTATAAAACATTTCGAGAGACAGCGACAGCGTGCAACATTCATGGTACAAAACGACTGAGGATTTTAAGAGTGACATACTATGCGTGCTCAAACTTATGTTATCGTGGCCTAATGCATTCGTCACACCTGTGTATTAAAATTTTTATTTATCACATCAGATATCATCTGGCATTGTATTAGCACTGGTAATTGATCTCTACTATTCATGATGGCACTTTGAATATATCTGAGAGTATTCAAATAATTAAAACAGCCGAAGCGAAAAAAAAAAGTTCATGAGAAATAATAGCAGTTTCATTTTGCACGCCCGGATGTGTCTATGAAGGTCGGTAGTCATAAATGAAAGTTACCTCGTGCAGCACACTCGTAAACTTACTATTTTCATAATGAGCTGACTTCTTTTCGTCCCACTTTTGAAACGTTAAATACCTTCATTTTATTCTAGGATCTACACAGGGTACCTGTTTTCCATAGTACATATTTATTTTCAAAAATTCTCGCGAATGATTCAATACTGCCATCTCATGAAGATTTCTGAAGTTAGCTCTCTAGAATAGCCCCTACTCGTACAGTCAAAACACTATCGCTCCCTTGTGGAAAAAATGATCAGAAGTAAGAACATCTTATCACGTATGTAAATCATAACACTGGTGACACATGAGCTTTAGATCGAAGTTTTAATTCGTTAGTTAGGGACCCTAGGCCGGTTCAAAATGTCATCGCCGATCACTTGTTGCGCGGTGTCTACTGTTATTAAGATATTAACGAGGAAACGTTACCAATAAAAGTTATTCTGAATATTACCGTATTACTCTTCAGACTGAATCACTGTGGCTTTTCTCTCGTGCTGTTACGACCACAAAATTATTAGAGCTGGTTCAGAAAATTACAAAATGCTAACAGATAATTAACGATACGAGGCTAGGGCAACTCTTGTGTCACTCACTAATTTCTTATATTAAAGCACATGACACGTGGGCCACAATGCGACGATCAACACTGATTATGACAAGTACACGCTAGCTGTTACAAGTTAATAACACGAATTGCGGAATTTCCGGGTAGTCTACCTCAAGTGTAACAAAAGCGTTCATCTTTTGTGCTTAAGACTTGAAGAACATGAAAGAAGAATCGTCTCTCTTGGAGAGCATGTCTTAAGTCGCCCTCAGGCGCTATTAAGCCGTTAGAGGTATAATACGGATCTAGTCAATTTATAAAGCAGAGCTAAATAAATTACTAATAGATACGCAGGGTCACGCCGATTTCCTCGTAGCAACAACCATTGCGGGGGTGAAATGTATATGAAACCAGGCATCTCAACGAGAACAATAATCATCTGAGTGCCGAACTTTAGTTATTTAGGTTACTGATATTTTCAAGAAGGGAAGAGAAGAATCCCATATTTCAACTAGAGGCACGATCAAGCTACCTAGGAAAAACTCGTCGATCACGTCAAGATGGGAGAGTTCGAATTTCAAGAAGGGACGCAGCATCAGCTCAAAAGTGGGACTGGGCAGGAAAGAGTGCGGGTTACAAAAATCACCTAGAGCAACCGATGTCTGGAAATACTCTCATGCCTTTATACAGTATTCAGATCCTCAAGAAAAACTCTAGAACGTTTTGGCACGCGTCCGAAAAAGTAAGAGCAGATCTAAAGTGCATCTCAACACAACGTTCAGCAGGAATAAGCAACAGTAGCAGAAAGAACATCAACAGTAACAGTAAAATTATCTAAATCTACATTACATTAATTTTAGTCGAAGGAAGGAACGTAGAGCGTGGACGTGGCAAGCTTACAACGAAGCCATTCAATGTAGTAAGTGCCAGAATTAAACTGAGGCAGGAGTGATAACCTTGCAATATTGATGCTGGAATTCTTGCAGCAATTAAATTTTCTACTTCGCTTACTAAATTGTTTAAACATAGGTATTCATACAGGCGTTTTATACGCTACTGACCAAAAATACTGCTCCAGCTAAAAAGCAAATAATGGAGCATATCTAAAAATAAAAATCATTCGATATTGAAGATTAAATTGAAAGGATATCAATTCGCAATGCAAATAACAGCTTTCACTAGAAAATGAGAAAGATGACTATTTTCCTCAGAAATGCTAACCACTAGAAATTCCGCGCAATTCTTGTAAGATATCAATAAATGCAGCGAGTTGCATTACGCTATCTTCGAAGCTCGAACTTTAGTAGCAAAAATACTGCACGTTCCTTCGAACTCCCAGAACGCACGCTTCGGTACCAAAAATGGAAAAACCATGAAATCGTTGGTTAGTAAGGAGTCCAGTAGTATACGATAGCATAGATAATAACTAGAGCAGGGAAGAGTAACCACAAAAAGATACGCAAGAAACAGCTACTTCATATCTATATAGGGTAGAGAATTAACAGCAAATTCAGAATTCATCGTTACTGGGCCATTCAACCAGCCAGTACCAAGAAGTCATTACAGGCGGCTGCCCCATAATCTTCAGTAATATGACCGAAGTGAGTGGACGTTGCTGTAAAGGTACCATATTAACAAAGGTTCCACTTTCATTTCGTCCAGATCGCAGCCCAGTAATAAATATAAGGGCCAGATGTGGGCATATCTTTACAATCGTCCGTCTGAGCGGGAACAGAAAATGTTAACAGCTTTGTTGAATTGCATTCGGGATAGTCCTCAAATGTTTAGCCTTTCATAGTCGATAGAAATTATTATACATGATATGCCCAGTCTCAATTCCGATGCTTATATTTATTTCTTGCTTAATTGAACTAGTTCAAAATGAACTGATAGCGACCCTATGACTTATTGGCACTCTATGGATCAATGGTCATATGTGTCACGATTTTCATCGTATCTACGACGATAACGTACGACTGACAGATGCGCTCTGCTACAATAACAAGTCAACGCTCAAGAGAATACGCACGGACGCTAACGACGAACTGATAAAATGCTCCGACGTCGATCAAAATCGTAGCTACCGGTTGAAGGACTACTACGGAAGTATTCGTTATCACGCTCTATAAGAATCAATTTTTGAAAGGGCTCGTCTAAAATGTGTGTCACCCAGACAACAACCTGAGGTGCTACCATTCTCACCTACGTCAGTCACTGGAATAGGGTAAATATTTCTTATATAAAGTAGTAATATATATGACCACAAACAACAACTAGGTACCACTAATACACTGACGAAATGCAAACACACTACTGAGTACATAGCAGAGGACCTAAAAAGGATTCTGCGATCCCTTAAAGTTATACAAGTTTTAAGGCTTCAGAGTTGCTCTACGGACGCCTAAAATTAGAGTCTCCTTCCCACCTAGTCTTGCGAGTCCATCAAGCATTGAGCCTCACTCACGTTTGTTAGTTAGCTTCATTTTGCTAATGTCTAACGTACACTACTGAGACGTTGGTTTGAGCCGTAAGCTTCACATTGATAAAACCAGTGCAATCAATGTGAAATTGTTCCTGCATTAATGATGTCCATCCAATAGTGCTGCAATTCATATTTCAGTCCTTCAATGGACTTGTTCCGTAAAGCATGTAGGAGAATAGAAAATGAGGAAGAGCACTCACTGTAAAAGTATCGAAAAGATCTACCAAAACAAGTACCTAATACTATAATTCATCAAGTAACAGAAATGTCTCTTCAGTACTTTACGTTAGAATAAAAGCACTAACAAGCTTCTTAAGTACGCACGCAAAATTTCGCACATGTGATAAAATATCTTCTCAGTATCTCATTGACCACACGTTCATTTTCCATTCTACTGCCCTCCACTAGTGTCAATTTCCTGTTCTTCACTCCACCTGTAGGCTAATCATAGCCTCACACGAACTTGGAATAATATTATACCGCCCTACGCTTCTGTACTCATTACTATTCAAATACCGAATATACTACAAAAAATTATCAACTTCCTCTTCTATGCTTCCACAGCAGCGATAAACGGTCATGTAATAGCTGTTACCACTCATTAGTTAATTATGATTATAAAATTTCTGTTGAAGAACACGCCTTCACGAGTGTTGAAGAACACGCGTATTCCTTCACACTGACAGCTGTATTACGAAAATGAAATCCACCAAACAAACGTGAGTGAAGTGCGTGAGAAGGGAGGCTCGGACAGCTAATACGTTCACACAAAAACTCATTTAAAGTCCACAGCTCAAGATGAAGGACCGCCTGCTTCAATGCACATGAGCTCAATAACACTTTCCCCATAATAATTCTCTACGACTGAAAATTTACTTTAAGTAACCTGCGAAAATAATCGACAGTCTAACATTCTTCCGTTGACAGAAAAATATTGCTAGAGCAATCATAGTACGAGAGAGCATGTGTGCATTGTGTTATCTTCGATATACACAGCAATGAAGATAACGCAGGATACAAAAAATATGCAACAAAATTGCTGTCTGGCGAAGGTGAAACATTGGTGAAGTCGTAAAAGAAAACTTCTAAGCCTATGCCTACAAGAGAAATTTTATCGTTGCCACAGGTAAGAGCAGTAACCAACCCTACCGTTTCATAAGTCACTGATCCGAGGTTTTATCTCTGCGAGGTGTTGATCATAAGTTACTGATCTACAACCAACCTGCGTCTCGAGCAATCCAGGTTCTTCTATCATCACTTTGAACTAATTGAAAAATAAACTACGTACACACAACCTATTTTCGCATGTAGGGGAAACTGCTACGCAGCGCTGAAATAACTAAAATTAAATAATGAAGATGAAGTCAATTGATATTCAAGAGAGGTTGAACGATTAATACTCATTTCCCAGTCGATGAAGTAAATCCGAACAACTTAAAATTCATTAACCTCTGGGTACGCCTTCCCATTGGATAAGACCTTTTAAAGTGCAAAAAATTATTATCTATAAAAAATTGGGCCATCAAAGCAAAGATGCCTAACCTCATAGTATTGTAAATCCATGTTTCACTACAGCAGTGGATGGATGAATCGTGACATCCTCGGAGATTTTGTCTCCAAATCAAAGGTGAGATCATAGCTGACAGGAATACTTGAGAAAGAGTCGCAATGATATCGTCAACACAAGTAGGAAATTTTCATATTTTGCCATAAGAATCATAATTAAGTCATCTTGATAACAAGGACGTAAACTAACGGGACAAGGACACGCATTTAAAATCAGAACATTGGAAGAAGGCAATCAAGGTTTTTCAATAATGAAAGAATCATAGGAATCTAAGAAGCAGCAGTTAATTTTAAACTTAAAAAATTATTCAAATTTCTCAGTTTCAAAAAATATACATTTTTAACCCAAATTAATATATCCCATAGCAAATCTGGGAAGTTTAAAACTCAGTATTGCTCAGAAAAGTCCAGCTGTAATATTTAAGCAAGGGATGATAATATTTTGCGATTAAAGAGAAAACTTTTTAGATTGTCACTTCTTTTCCTTAATTGCATGCCGTAAAATACGTACTTAACCAGCTTAAATTTGGAAAATACAGAGTAATACGTATGCAAGGGGAGGGGAGTGTTATGTTGAGCACGCTATGTTTGACTAGGTTTTTATATTTGTCTTCATTAAATGCTATTTCTCTTAAAAAAGTCCGAAATAAAACCTGACATCGTTGATCAGCCTCTACCTTGCCGTAAATCAATACGAATAAACAAAAATTGTTCATCCACTCGATGTCAACTTTTATTTTTGCATTCAAATTTTTGGGTCTGGTTAAATCTTCAACTTGAAACCACATAAGCACGAATCCTAAAACTTTGCGCTGAGAAAATAGCGGCCCTGCAAGGCACTTCATATCTTTGAAATTACTTTAAAAAAATGAAACTCGATTTTTATTACTTTGAACGCGCATCATAGCAATGCCACGACTTATTCACATGTACGCGTTTTATGTTCTTCACAGAAATATACTAAAGTAAAAAATATCTGGAGCCACGTAACACAGAAATGAAGTTACTTCTTCAGTTGGACACTAGAGTTCAGTTCAAGTCCCACGAATAAACAGAAAAATTCCTAAAAAAACGAAATAAATAAACTTCGCAAAAAGTGCGAATGGATGCAGTAAAAGGAACCAAATAAAAAATAAAAGAAGTTTATCCACTTTATGTAGAGCTTCGATACATACAAATTAAAACAAATACTCCAACAAAAAAACGTAAAGAAGCTACAAAAAATTAACCTCCACGTGCGTGGTGTGAGGGCGGCGAGGAACAAACATGAGGCAAAATGTCAACGTGAGCTCAAGTTCATCCAACTTGAGAGTCGGGATGAAGAACTTGGCGAACGCATCCAATTAACACAAGTGAGTAAAAAGTTGACGAGAAAAGACAGCTGAATAAAGAAGAATAAGCAGATCAAAAAACCAAGTCGAATTTCTCATTCCTACGGTTAGAACTTGTGCAAAACATGTGTAGCTACAGCTCAAGTGTAGGTCTCGTCAGGGGACGCGAGGTGCTAGAGGGCGATCAGAGGCAACGAAGATGGGATAACAAGAAAATCAGGAAACGGTGAACATTCATTCGTTTAGTGCGCGGTAATTTATTACCACCACAAGAACAACAGTACAAAATTGCATCAAGTCTGGTAAAAACTACACACTCACTACCGATCAAACGGAGATAACCTAATCCACAAATAATGGTACACAGTCTTTAGGTGGAAAAACTTCTTAATATCAGTGTACTTAGTCTCGTTCCAAATAACAGAACAGTTATTGCCCGAAATAATACAGAAAAAGCTCCAACGAGAAAGGGCCCGTAAGCTAGTTACAAAAGTAAGATCCACTACATAAACAAACACAAAGCACAAGCAGTAAGCTTACTAATATTAACTCAAGCAGGTAGTTGTAGGTCCTCTACCACTGAGAGTATCATAAAACTTATCCAGAAGACCGAATTTACTTCATTGCAGTTATATAAGAATTACAGATGGCAGAGGAAAATTACAAAGTACAAGTCGAATTATACAACCTTTCTGGTTGGGATTGACTCGACAGAAAATTTGTGATCCTATTGAAATAAACCATGGAAGTACGAACCAAGCACTATAAAGAACTTTAAAAACCAAGAATCAGATATAAAATGAAGGAAGGCCTTTTTGACAATATTCAAGAAAAACTGAGCACTAATCAGCTCGAAGAGGTCATCGCTCTCCACCCTTCACTGCAAGTTCTTTAGAGTAACTTGTGCTTACGAAGAGTAGTTATTTTTTTTATTTCTCTGAGGGCAGCCTCTGACTTCTAGTTTGCTTCCATGACAGTAACCTTGAATCTTTCTGGATTGTAATCACAATAAAATTCTTGCTTTGAAATGTTTGTGGAAATCTAAAGCTATAATTTAATTTTTTTAAGTTTGCATTTGAGAGCAATTAACTGTGCAGTGGAAGGTCAAGACACGCGTAATAATGGACGACTAGAAACATTAAGCTTTTCTTTTTGGGTAAGCTAAAGCTATGTTCCTAAAAATGAAACGAACAAAACTCACTGACAGCAGTTCTGAAAGTACCTAGATATTCAAGACAAAATACAACGAGAGTTCATGTTTTCATGGAGAGTAAAAAATAATGTTAGTAGAAAATTAGTTGGAAGATAAATCATATCGTGTAAGATGTGATGAAAATTTCCCTCCGAACATAAGAAAATTTATTTCAAAAGATTGCCAGTTAATCTAAAAGTTCGGTCGGCCAAAGTAAGTGTAACTCTAAAACTAAAGAAAACAACGGAATACCACTGTAGCGCTCTAAACCTGAAGCTGAGAGGGAACCTCGAATGTTGCTAGTACTTTCTAACCCCAAAACAATCGCAGTAAAATTATGGCAAAGCAAAGAACAGCACACAGTTCATCATTTCCCTCTTCTTCAGAATGACTCGTACAGATCATTCGCGTCATAGCATTAGGAGCGGAACGATGTAATAAATTTCAACAACTAATCATGCAAGTCCTCTTTAATTACCGAAGTGTAGATCAAGATAAACGTGTGAGCGTCCTTAAAGTGAGAGCAAGTCTAACCAGTACCTTTTCGCGAACACAAAAACCAAACCTAAGCCCGTAGTTTTTGACTAGTATGTATGACATTGAATAAATTTAGTATTTCAGACAATAGTGGTCCTGACCTGCTCTTTGACTGAATTCATTTCTTTGTGCTTGAATAAGTTATAGACATTAGCCTTTAATGGACTAGTGTAAACTTGGCCTCTATAGAAATCTAAAAGTAAAATTGACAACGTGAAACGCGGATCAAAACAGCTGAACTAGCCAACAAAATGTCAAAAATATTAAATACTTCAACAACCAACCAAAATGATTAACCTCTATTTATATAAAATTTCAACCACGCTACGAGTTCGGGTGACCAGACAGTCCTATTCCAGTGAACAATTGACAGAGAACTCCACTCGGTGTTTGCAAACAAAATTGCGTTTATCAACGGAAAAGAACATAGAAACTAATTTATAAATCACAGCTCTCTTTAAACCCACGAACAGTAAGTCTTAAGTTTTAAAACAAAGAACATGCATGACTACGAGAAAAATATGTCCTCCGAAACAACCCGAATACAGGCTATACATCCCAACCAAGGCAAATTATTGCTCGAAGAAGCGTTCATACTGAAATTGCACGAAAATATTCAGAGTAAATTCCATAAGTCAACCTTACATTCCATGCACTCACTAAGAACAGTAAGAAAGTATTAGAGAAGATGAAAACAATCGATGGGAGCCCGACATTTTCCCATGTAAGGAGTGATAGAAAATGCACTCCGCAATGAGGAGTACAAGCGAAACAAACCCAAATCTTGATACTTAAGAACGGAAGATTGAAATGTATTTATTAGAGGCAACATGTAATAAAGCAGACTGAATTAATACATGAATCTTACTACTGGAGAAGTGAATGTTGCTACTGGAGGTTTTCTATAAAAGTGTCGATTCATGGAACGAGAAAGATTAAGTGGAACGTGTTTCTCGACTTCTTGTACATACAAGCCAATGAAGAAGCTGAATTGATTGTTTAAAGAAATTAAGAACAGTCAGAAACAAATCAAATACAACAAACCGAGCAGTCCTAAGTAATTCTTTGTGAAGCAACAGCACAAAGAATGAGGACTCTTCCTCAAGAGGGTACTGAGAAAATCCACTTGTAATAGCAACTAAGATAAACAGAAAATCTGAGTAAAATACTAATACACAAACGAGACTGAATGAGGCGAAACGAAGTCTGTCTTGATTCTAGATGGCACTTTATGGTAACTTTAATGTGATAACAGAAACTAAATATTATGGATAGAAATTAGCAGAAGGAATGGCACAAAATTAAACGCATTGACATAGAAATATAATTACTCAACTGACCACGTTCTTATATAAAGACTTTAAGCGTAAAGCGTCAACAGAGCTAATGCAACCCGTTATAGCAACACGATGAACGCATCTCACACGAGATACGAACCAAGGAATTGTTATCGTTTATGATACCAATGAATGGCACAGATATCCATTAAGAGAGAAAAGAAACTGCTCACTGCGAGAATAATACGAAAACGTTTCATGCGGAATAGACTCGGGGAAAAAATGAGCAACAGACAAGATGCAAGAGATTACCATGTAACTCCAGTCAATTTCATTAACATTGAACCATTTCCAGGAGGCCAAACCCTATTAGGAAAAATTTATCCGATTCCTGCCAAAATGAGAAAAATTCACGGAATTGACCACCACTGGAAAGTCAATTAAATCTTTGTATGTAGTGATAAAAATATGAATTTATTGCTATAAATCGCAGCGAATCATGAACAGAAATGTGGCTTCAAAAACTGCAGGTCCGGAGATTTCCCAGAGTTCCCTCGACACCTCGCTTGACTGTAGAGCCTCATGAACGGTCCCCTAAAGAGATGTAGCCCACGTAAATCAGGACAATTGTTCATAGTGAAATAAACAGACGGGGTTCCGAACGAAATTCATCACGGTTAAGTGAAAATATGGAGACACACACTGGAGTAAGAGGGGTACGATTAGCTCCAGGACACACTGGTACGCAAGACGTTCGGGCAAGCCGAGCACGACTGTCGGCTCCAGTCCGGTAGCAACGCAGGTCCAACTGTGCAGGCCCAGGCTGACAGCTTGTACAGTGCAAAAAAAGTTATACAAAAAAGAAAAAGGCAACACTAACATGACAGCCAAGCAGTAGCACCACTACATAATTCCAATGAAAAGGTACACACAACATAATACACCATTAATGATAATATTAATAACATTAACTGTTAGGAAAACACTACAAACTAAATTCAGAAAAAGGTATACTCCTCTCTAAATGTAGAACCACAAAAAACACAACACAAAAATCAAAGAAGAAGCAAAGTCTAAGTAATGCTAAACATACAGACAGACGAGAGCTCAATGAACAGCCCCCCAAGGTCTCATCCGCGTACGGTGGCGTAACAAGGAAATTCAGCCACAATCATGAGAAAATCATCATCAAAATCAACTTGACATGAATTTCTGACATCCAAAAGAAACATCCATGTCACAACATCCTCATAAAGAACAAAGCAACAACCGAAATTGTGAAATTTTACGTGAAAGCCGACGAAAAAGTTTCGCATACTAGTCAATGTATTGTTATACTATATGGAGGCAAACGATGACTGTGTCCTTTCTCGCAGTTTGACGCGTCTGCTGTGCTAGCCATGTGCAAGACAAATGAGCGGTTCCAGAGTAATCAGAATCGCCTCAACGACCAGCGAAAGCCTACAGCCGACAGAGAGAATGAATTCACAGGGAAAAATAACCCAAATTCACAACACATCCCAATGTAACAACAATGCGTCTGGCAGGATTATTTAAGTACATCAGCGCAAATATACAAAAAATGATGAGAGTAAAACAGTTTAAAAAACAAAGTCGACTGCAAAAACGAAGTCGACTGCAAAAACGAAGTCAACAGCAAAAAAATTATTCCAAAAAAAAAAGGAAATAGACCACAAGAAATCGAATGGACCGCAAGATAACAAGTTGACAAGAAAATACATAATTACTGCCAACACGAAATTAGCAACAAAAATGAGGGACATAGCGCAAACTTAATTTGATGGCAGACAAAAATTTACGGGCGCATAAAAAATGATAAGAGCACTGCGAGTTGCGAGTAAACATAGTCACCATCAAAACCTAACATTGTACGTGAAAGGATGTAGCCACATGCGGCGCAGGCCACTCATATAATACGATGCGCAACATGACAGAGCACAGATAAAGGCGCACGAGTAGATGTCACATACAATACGATTTCAGTATACGTTGAGTAAGTTTTTGTCAAGTGTCAAGACCCATGGTTGAAAGAATAAAATGAAGCATTATGATCGCACATTATATCACTTTTCTGCACGAAGTTAGTTAATTTATATTTTATGTTACGCGACCTCATGTTCAGCACTCCTCCTTTCACAGAGACGAACTCTACCGCTGGTAAAGACAAATTTGCTTACTCAGCATCTATTGAAAAACATGACTATTGAGTAAAAAGTCATGGAACTTACGAATGCTTTACTAGAGCAATTCAGTCGCAAAGTTGTTTTTCCTAGCCTGGTTTGCCTACACACAAAAATCTATGGCTCACACGCACAAGTATTTGACAAATTGGTATGGCTAACTGCAAAAATAAGTCGGCTTTTTGCCCCATGCGACTTGGCAAAGAATTCTTAGCATAGGAATAATTGGAGTATGAAACAACGACAGGGGCCACATCAATTGAAATGAGAACAAGAACAAAAAGGAGATCTTAAAAAAAAATACTCAGTGAAGAGCGGACAGTGGGCATAGACTGGATCCTTCCCACAAAAAGACCACCACTCGTAAACAACAAATTAAAGTCTGAAGTACAATGAGGAGACAAAAAATGAGGTTAACTGATAAAACATCAAGAACTTCAACGTAATACGAACCAACCACAATAGAATAGACAAGAGTTCGATAAAAAACAAAAGTTGGCTACGAATGTCGACCTACTGCGAGCGGCAGTCCCTCCTACGGCGCTCGATGCAGGATCACGATCGAGCTATTGTTGGAAGATGAGCTCGTGCATAGCTAGTGTTAGATCAGCTCCCTTTGCGAGCTGTGTTCGTACGTGTGAAGCAGCCATGACTGGGGGGGCAGTACCGGACATGTTGAGATTTTCTGGGTGGCTTCACGAAGGACAAATAATTGAGACAATTTTTAGAAGAAGAAATACGCGGGGCTTAGACTAGGCTTGACCAGCACACTGCTGAGTGCATTACGACTCATCACACCAGCACCAGACTATAAAGGAAACCAACATTAGGTTGCAGAGATAACAACACGAACGGCAGCTAGTCAAGTCTCGGCACAGATAAAATTACTTCGCTCGATCGCTGCATTGATAAGACAAACGCAATATAGCAGCTCTATAACAACAACGAAACTACAATTATAAGCAGTGGTATAAACTATGTTTACCTGAACAACGACAAAATGACTTTAATTGCAGCGTCAAGACTCAACAACACCTACACACCCACCTCACTCTTGACTACATCGATAACGGACGAGTTCACTCTACAATGAGCGACAAGTATGAATGTAACCATCATCGCCATGACAAACTTTATGGTACTTAAAGTGCTCACTGACACAAACTTATTTCTGCTGGCAAGTTGGAGAAATAAAATTGCCCCTCACAGGAATTACCTAAAGAGAAACAGTTGTAACAGATTCCGTGAAAGCAAGCCGATGCCAATGCGAACATCGACAGCGCTACTTTGGTCCGTCACAAGAATTGCTTGTGAACCCGTACGGCCCTGGCAAGAGCTCTTAACACTATATCACTGTGTTTACGTTTGGCCCCGTCTAACGTTCATTTCCTGCATACTGACTAGCAAATGCATTCTTAAAATTCTGAACCATGAATGCTGACAAAGCGTGACTCTAGACTCAGAGGAACCATTGTTCGTAACCCGCGCGTATGTCCTCAACAACGAGAGAGATGAACGGAAATTACTTGAAATCAATGAAAAGAAAGCAAGATGGCATCCCTCAGAAGTTGCAGCATAATGTTTGGGCGAAAGCGCAGTTAATTCTACTGAATTGTTAGCATCTCAGGCAACGATACCAAATATCACGGACGCTAGCATGCGGGAATTTGCAGTACAGTCGATATCAACCAACAATCTCTACTCTATAATTACAACACAAGTTTAGACGTAGAACAGAATAAAAATCCGCCTCAAAGTTTGACAGTGAATTGACCAGCGAATTGTTCAAAATGTTGACATGAACGCGACTAACTCAAGAAACGTGAGAACACATTAAAAGAGCTACTAAAAAGGTCTCGTGCCAGGGCCACTACGGGTAAAATTCGAGTGCAAATAAATAAGATTGACAATTACTGATTTCAGCGAGTGACATCCATAAATAATGAGCTGGGGAAAAAATTCGACAAAGTTGAAGGTGGGTTTCCGGTATTCCGAGTGCTGGACGCACGACTACCCAAACACTTGCGGTCCAGGGGGCGGTCAAAAATATACACATTGGAGAAAAGAAAAAAGTCTACGGACGGCAGAAGTTGAGGCTCCGCGGATAGAACTGAACAAGGCACGTCGCACGTACCAGAAGCATCACGGGAGACAGATGGAAGAGTATGGGACAGGTCACGGTGAAGCAGGGACGCGATGTACATGGGACGGTTCACGATGAAGCGGGACGCGACGCACACGAACCACGACGAGGCCACGTACAGGACGATGCACATGGGACGGGTCACGTAGAAGCAGGAATGCGATGCACATGGGACGTAGCATGGACGCGAAGTACAGGACGATGTACATGGGACGATCATGACGAAGCAGGAACGCGTTGCACATGGGACGGGTCACGACGAAGCAGGAACGAGAAGTAAAGAAAGAAAAGAAAATACGTCAATAGCACAAAATTAGAATAATTATTTCGAGAGAAAGCATTTTCATCGGCAATAAAAAGACACTTCGCACTCGGCATCAACATTTCTACAAACAATATGATCAATTCACCCGAAATGAACGAAGAAACGTGGTCGGCACGAGAGCGCTACAAGAGCACCTAAATGAATAGCGCAAAGCTCGTCGTAAAGTCGCTTAAGAGATGTAACCCAAAAGTGCTCTCGAACAGCAGTGAGGTTCAATTGCTCTTACAGAGCATCGCAACGCGAGAAAACAGTCGAACTTGGGTCTTCGCTGTTAGCTACCTCCAATGAAAAAGGACACGTGATGAAAAAAATTTTCGAACGAGGAAACTCCTTTCAAAAAATGTTCATCGAGGAATTATATCCCGGTCAGCCGATAACCGAAATGAATCGAGAAAATTAATTTTCGTCAAAAAGTCATTGGAAAAACGCTGCGTATCAATCAAAGCGCAATACCGCTTATTTATTGTGGTCACTTCTTTTTCATCACATGAGAACAAAGAAATGGCTTTTTGACACTCCCGACTTGGCTTGAAATTAATATGCATCCATCAGTTTGCGTCAGTGTACGTCACAAACGAAGAACAGCATCACATGTTTGCTAAAGCAGTGCGCTCGTAACTAGTGCATGGCATGAATAACAAGTCCTAGTTCACAATTGCCAAGTCGTAAAAAACGGCTAAAATTATCAACTATTGCTGTAGATAATATTAAGGTAACGGAGAGAAATATCCAAAATAAATTCGTACTCTGATTCGATGTTTACTGATGAAATGAAGCCTCCTAGAACTCCTTCATACTAGGTTTTCAGGCAAAAGTTCTGCAGCAGTTGAGAAATTCTCAATAGGTTCAAATTTGATATCTGCTAAACACAACTTCTTTGTTACAGTCAAAACTAAAGCTAAGTATTTGGAACAAGTGGGACAAAGTCGAGAGTTAGTACTCTCGCATCGCTGCAGAAGTTCTCTGTTTTTTGCAAATATCCTCTTTGAAGATCAGTACGTACTCAAGACGAATAGCTGTTTTACAAAAAACTTGAAAATGCTGCATTATAAAATTTGACATGTAGAACAGGACTATGAAAACGACACCGCAGGCAAAAGACTCCTCGTTTTACGCACGGTCTTGTGACGGTGTTAGCTTCGCTTGTTGGATACCAAATTTTAGACCGTCTCTAGTAGACCTATCATTGTAGAAAATTTATTCACATGAATGATTTAACGTGGAACGATATATTCTTTATATTGAGTATGTAGGCAGCGTTGAGATGAAAATATAGTACATAAATCACAGTATTATGAAATTACAGTCAATTATTCGAGAAAAAAGTAGTTTGCAAAAACCCGAAATACTGAGTGATTTACAACGTAAGCAGACACTGAAAAAGTAGCGAGAATTTCAAAAAAATTATTCCAGCATGGAATCATGCGTATGAAATATTTTGTCTATGAAAATCAATGGTGAAAAAATTGAACGGTCGATGAAACTATAAACTTTCAAGCATTTAGATGACATTTTTCGTCTTATAAGACATTTTCAACGAGTCAGGAAACAGAGGAATAAAGAAGGAGCTCAATAACAGCGATAGGAAGAGAAATTACAACTTCGTCTTCTGACGAAGTAAACTGATTGTGCCAGCACCCGTTCCCACCGATGTTGCGAAGTACCTACCCTCGTTTGCGCGAAATATAAAAAATAAATACTTTTCCTCGAGAAATTTAATACTGTAATCAAATTTACTACCTGTACTGACACTGGCGCCATGAAGACAACCTTCACTGGTTGATATCAACATCGGGACCCAGCCCTGCCTCCCTTCCCTCTTTGACAGTATTCAAGTGATTTTGAAGGGACTTTTTCAGCTGTTGGGAATATGAGCGATAGTTGTAAATCTTTCCCACAAGCGGCCGGTGTTACTGACGTGGCTCAACATCTCGCGTTCTGCATTACACGAACACTATCCGACCACCAGATATTTTATTTTTAAATAAATTTTGAAGCAGTTACAGCGATGATGGACGACCGTAATAGTCTCACTCCCACACCCACTGTAAATAAAGTTATACTCATCAGCCGAAAAAACTCCCAAAACTCCTTCAGCATCAAGAAAAAGAGAATCAGGACATCAAATCTAACCTACGATTGCGCATCACAGATTAAAATATCGATTTATATTTGAAGACAGCGTTTCTCTTTTGGTTAACAAGACTAAATTGGGGTCACCACAAGTATGTTAACAGAATGATGGCGGCAGCACAACGAACGCGGACAACGCGTTGCTGTTGCTCAACTCCAGCGAAGCTTTTGTAGCGCCAGGCACCTTATGCCACACGTTCCAATAAGTCACAGTACATTCACCAACTAACTCGGCGAAGGAAAAAAAGTTTTTTTTTTTAAGTTGGGAAAGTTCAAGACGAAAACGGGTTGTATTTCGCTCAACTGGTACTGAAAGATAAAATTGTCTTGAGCATGTAGATTGTTCCTTCGTGTGAAAATTTCCATGACGATTTTTTGACTGCCATTGAAGAACTGATAATTTGTTAAATGACCACTTTTGCTCTAAACGTTCACTGAGCCTGTACCAGACTCGAACTCGTGCGCCAAAATTGAAGCGATGTTTACAAACGCCGAACCAAGACCAGGCTACAACTAACCCCTGCATTTTCCAGTTAAAACCCTTACAAGGACCAGCGGTATTGCAAGGCACGTTTCGTAAGACTGCCGCTAGTTCTCGTACAAAGCTAACTGCAGTCTTCGAGCAAAAATATTACAATTTGGTCGTTACACGGTTCCTGGCGAAAAGAAACCTTTCATCATGTCTTTTCAAGAACCGAACGTTTGCATGTTCACCAACTACAAACTTCATATGCATGGATCCGTCTCTGAGATAATTAAAAGACATGCAAGTTTCATTAACCGCATGTTAAAACTGAAGTTTCCGTCTTACAAAAAAAATAAATATATAAAATGCGAAATTAATTAAAGAGATAAATAAATTTTGCGAAAATATCTTACACTAACCGTAACTGTCTCGTACAATTCGTCAAATCTAGGCGCTGGCCTAACTCAAATTTGTAACACACGAGGTGTCTCAAACATGTGTTACCACAATTTAATCTTCCATTAATTATTATCAAGCGACGTATAATACGTTTTCAATGTTTACAACGAACAATAATACATTAGATTATATTACTAGTTATATTTAAAGCTCCCTACTCCAATGAAATATGATTCAAGAGAGCGAAAATAAGGGATCATTTAGCATGGACTTGATAAATCGTGGAATATATACACAGGTGTGTTCCCACACAAGATTCCTCGCGCAAAGAAACAGCAAGTTAAGAAAGATGAGATAGAAAAGATAAAAATAATTTGAGAAACCGGCATGGAAATATAAGGAAAAAAGCAAAGTGGATACGACAGATAGAAGTACCAAAGGCCTATCTAGAGCTGAGATAACCTGTGTTCTAGGGTCGCCGGTCCCCGTAGTATAGGAGAGACAAGCCTAACTAACCTAACCTCATTGCCTCTGGCCTATCCTATGCCCCCTGAGAGGACGAACAACAATAAAGTATTCACTTGTTTCACCTACACAATACTTAACACGTTATTTAATTGAATAATATTGAACGTATACTTTATGATCAATCATAGTGTGGTATCACTTTTTGCGACACGCTGTTTGACAATGAGCACATTGCCAAATTAGGATACGAGATGACACCAGCTGCCACGATGCCATGGTACTGGTATTCTAACCTTTACATAAGAATTAATAAGGAAGTTGCACAAGTGAAGCGCGGGCTTAATATTCTTACTTTGTACCTGCGAACTAGATCTCCTTACTGGCTACGTTACTAAGTAGTTATAGTCCTGAAGCCTTAGTACTCGGCTAGTCAATTACACCTGTCATCTGCACAGAGCGCTGCATACAGGGGTCCAAAAGTTGGTGGACAGTATGTGGAATAGGTTTATGTATTAGTTATATTATTACAATTGTGTTCATTATAACTGTTACTTGTGCTATATTTTTGATAATTTTATAGCTACAATTATTTAAATTTTATCTGTTTAGTGCAAAAATGTATGTCGAACCGTGAGAGGCAGACTTCAGAGCTGTGTAAATTGTAATAGAAAGCCGTTTTGAGCACCAGCGTTGATGAAATTCATGGGCTTTTGCATTATTGTTCACAATAAAACTTAATTGTTAATTCAATGATAGTGTTAGTAAATATAATTGTATGTATACGTCATCTCAAAATAAATATAATTTTCAGTCCACCTACGTTTGGACCACTCTATATTAGTCCCTGTAAACAACCGCTTTATCTTCTTTCTTGCTTCCTATGGCACAAATATTTTTCTTGCTATTTGAAGCTTGCTCTAATTGATTCTACTCATGTAGAGGGCGACTGTAGAGCGGTTGTTTGCAGGAACCGAGCCGCTCTAGTTTGCAGGAGCGGTCGTGTTCTGGGCGAGGGGGCGACTGCATCTTAAAAGCTAGGTAGGAACCTAGTCAGGCATGCTAATACACAACTCGCTAAATAGGAACTATGTGATTCATGACACAAGCGTGGGCTCTCAGCCAGGGCCGCACGAGAGCGGTTATTTACATCAACGCGTCGCATTCAAGAGGCTTCGCATTCAAGAGGCTTCGCATTCAAGAGGCTTTGCATTCAAGAGGCTTTGCATTCAAGAGGCTTTGCATTCAAGAGGCTTCGCATTCAAGAGGCTTCGCATTCAAGAGGCTTC
>VOMN01071293.1:0-10588 GCA_014899125.1 Orchestia grillus | reverse complement strand
CAGAGAGTAGGAGGTGTGGTGCAGAGAGTAGGAAGTGTGGTGCAGTGAGTACGTGGCGTGATCAAACTCAGATTCAATTATCTGATTGATTGACTCATTTTTACGCATCAGGCATTATGCATATTTACTGGGTTGTTCACCTTCAAAAGCAATAATACTTAGCGATTTCACCTGAACGTTTTCATTAAGACTACCGAGTTTTCTTCCGTCAATACAACTTGAAGTTTGTAGGCAACTTCTCAGTGAAACAAAGTTTAAACGATCATCTTCTGGTGAGTAAACAGCTTAGAACAATTTTCAGGTGTAATGGAACGCAGATCTTCCCTTCACGAGGGCGTGGGTGAGGACACAGCTGAGCTCAAAAGCAGCGTTCACAAGCGACCTGTTCTCATCCGTCTCTAAAGAGCTGCTATGCAATCAGAGTGTGCCCTGTACGCGACCCACTTCACCTCCTCACCGTCGTACATTGTGCACGTGTGGAAATGTTTCTCCTAGAATAGGTCTGCACCACAGTGCAGCTGTGCAGTGCAGGCGCATCCCAACCTTCTGCACCACAGTGCAGCTGTGCAGTGCAGGTGCATCCCAACCTTCTGCACCACAGTGCAGCTGTGGAGTGCAGGCGCGTCCCAACCTTCTGCACCACACAGTGCAGCTGTGCAGTGCAGGCACATCCCAACCTTCTGCACCACAGTGCAGCTGTGCAGTTGAGGCGCATCCCAACCTTCTGCACCACAGTGCAGCTGTGCAGTGCAGGCGCATCCCAACCTTCTGCACCACACAGTGCAGCTGTGCAGTGCAGGCGCGTCCCAACCTTCTGCACCACACAGTGCAGCTGTGGAGTGCAGGCGCATTCCAACGTTCTGCACCACACAGTGCAGCTGTGAAGTGCAGGCGCACTCCAACCTTCATTGTGAAACTCTGCTTTATCCTTAGCTCACGGAGATGAGAGGAGGGGTTGGGGAAGGAAGTGTGGGATGCCACTGTTTATGAGGAACATGTTGAGTTTGATTTCATGAATTTTTTTGTTCTTTCATGATCACAGAAATATCCCAATCTATTTTCGCTCTTCAAGGAACGAAGGAACAAATAAAGAGAATACTGATGCACCGTTATTTTGCATTCCCACAGTTTCTGTCCAAATGTTCCCAGTTTCACCTTCATGGCACAGCCTTCTTTCCACTGCCGTGGAGACACAAATGGAAAACTCCAATTTTTGAAATTTGATTTGATTGAGACATTCAAAGACATGTCAAAATTTATGGGTAAACAGAAAGTTTTGTGACATCTAATAATATAGGTCTAATTTTGGTGCACTCGTATGTTGGCGTGGAGCTTACGAGTCGAAATCAAAATTCTGGCTCATTATAAGGTCTTGTTAAATTACTAGTTCATTTCAACTTGAAGCCACAGTAGGTTACCAGTCAGCCGCAAGATGTATCTACTGAACAAAAGTTCATACAGAGAATGTCTCTAACACATTTTCTCCAAGTCCGTCTAGAGTAGAAGAGCAATTATTTTACTGTGGAACATCAAAAGGCATTGGCGTGGTGGTCGGAGTATGAACAGCTGCCTGTAGTGATGGGAATCAATATTCTTTTACTTCCCATTTTTTAACGAAGGCTGACAACACAAAGACGATCCGCTTCGATATTTTCATCATGTCAAAAAATTCATTTAGAAACTAATGATTTTATTCTCGGCGTCAAAAATGAACGCTGCTCGACTTCAAGGGAATAGGAATCGTCTTTTTCCAGGATGCATCTGCCTGCAGTGCTGGCGTCAGGGCACGGCTTCGCCTGATTACATTCGTCGGAATTAGTCACCGTTTTTGACTTGAAGTACAAGAGACTCATGAGTTTTGTGCCACATAGTCGAGCGTTCAAGTCGAGCTCCATAATTTTCGTACTTCTTTGTTTCAATTTTATGCTTACTGATCGCGAATGGCTTGATTTAAGTTTACTTATTTCAAATGTTTTGATTTATGCTTACTTATCCCGAATGTTTTGAAATATTCTGTCTTATTGTGAATGATTTGATTTACATTTTCTATTTAGAGTTGCTTGAGGAAAAGTTTGCATGAGTCTCTGGCGATAACGGGTGCATTAAAACCATCCTTAATTATTTTCAATTTAATTTAATGATTTTCGATTTGCTTTGACTTACTTAAATTTCGAGCAAATTTAACAGCTAGATCGCCTGTTAACTTTTCTTCTCGACCGAAGTGACTACAGCTCGCTCAGGCCGCAGAGATGGAACGGAGGTCATTACACAATCCGAAACCTTCGCTTGAAGAAATTGTCCCTTAGCGACTAACCTTGGTCAATTCCGTAATCAATTAGGCTACTTCAGGTGACGGCGCTTCTCTTCCAGGCACAACGTTTTGGGTGAGACATGAAGGCGATTGCCGTCTTTTTTGGCCTCTGTAAATTGTTCTGTTTGTGAGTACGAACGCGCTGCGGGTTTAGTCTCGTCGTCTCCACGGCTCTGACACTGAATAAATTTGTCCGAGAGTGAGGCCACAAAGAACGTGAATTTCTGACATTAATTAGATTTTGTTCCGAGCACCTAAAATCCGTTGTGTTTACGAGAATCCATTGTGTTTACGAAAAAATTGCCTTTTAAGTTTTCCAGAACATTTTTTGTCTTATTTATCGGTCTAAAATATCTGGGGACTCTCATTGCTATTTTGCCAATCTGTGTGGGTGTGTGCTCATGTTTAAATATGATTATGTTTATAGAGTATAAAGGTGCAGATGTTATTTGTAAAGGCTTTATTGCTGTTCGTTTAGCACAGATTGAGACCTGTTTTAATCTTTAATAAATATGTGTATACTTTTTATCAAAGGTGAGAGGTGCTCATGGATTTTATAAGATTAATTACCGCAAAATCATACCTAAAAGTTATCAGAATCTTCAGCTAGATGCGGTGCATATGCATCAAAGTTAGCTGAGTTCATTTAGTTAACAAGAACACAAGAATTCACTGAAAACCATTAATTCACTCACAACTGAGCTTCCAAATTTCAGCATGAAGCATTTTAAGGCAAACTAATGAACCCAATCAGTCAAGAACGGACAAATGAGAGAAGTTAAACTCGTTTATTCTGAATGAATTTCCAAACAGTTGGTGAGTTCCTGTCTTGAATAGCCTTAAAATTGACGCGTTATATTTCAGTCACAGTTTTTGTTCCCGCTGCCGCCTTGTTGTTTACAGCCTGACTGTATTGGTTCTTCGTGAAATTATGCACTGAAAACGACTTCTCGCAGAAAATTGCTCCAAACTCTGGATGACTATTGAAGATTTCGTTTTTTTTTCATTAAAAGAGATGATTGTGAATATATCCCCGCCTCGCGTTGACATATTTATGTACGTATAATATTATTCATAGGACTATTCTTATTTATGTATTTCATGTTGGGCAGTTAGATGTTTCTTGAGCTTAAAAATTCTGAAATTACATATTTCTGTTGCGCAATTTTTGACACACATCTCAACGAATATCCGCACTCAAATTGTCAAATTGTGAAAACGTACGACGATGGCCCGTAGACTTTTAGCAACCGACGTTCACTCGCACTGAACACAAGATTCGTCTGAAAAACTTACCTATGATTGTTAAAATTTTCCTCAATGCAAATAAAAAATATTTTATAGAATCATTTGTGTGTTTCAGTGTAATTAATCGAATAAAGACCAGGCTTGCACACACTTTTGTAACTGCTACACACTAATGTTTATCGCTATAGTTTCATCATGAAAATAAAAGTTCGTCACCAACATTGATACGTTGAAATTAAATAGTAGGACATTAATAAGAAACTTTTTTGAATTAAAAATATTAATTTTTCCAAAAAACTATCATAAATATTCAATAATTTATTCGTATGTTTATCTGTCATATGTTTTATACATTTATTTCTAATTTCTATCATGCATT
The DNA here is from genome assembly GCA_014899125.1 of Orchestia grillus. Classification (NCBI taxonomy): domain Eukaryota; kingdom Metazoa; phylum Arthropoda; class Malacostraca; order Amphipoda; family Talitridae; genus Orchestia; species Orchestia grillus. Next base: position 6,650 of record VOMN01071293.1, on the reverse strand, counting down.
TCTACCGACTTTCGAGACTTCACTTGGCACATGCACTCATCCTCTCCCCCAGCATTGACTCTGAGATGCAATAATGCAAGACAAAACTTGGAAATTATCCCACATGTAACATCATTCCTTGTGTTACGTTTCTGATAAAACATCGGGAGCCGTTAAAAAAAGTGAGGAGGTAGTGAAAATAACGAAAAAATACTTTTATTGAACCCGCGGGAGGCCGATAAGGTGACGCGATACAAACGATTTAGTCCCAAGAAATAACTACGCTCCGTTAATGTAAGTAATTATAGGTGAATCAATCTTCTGGTAATTAGGAGGTTCACTGAATTTTTACGCTGAAAGAGGCATTTTAGTTCAAAAGTTAGTTCGGTACCAGCAATCGGAGCAGCAAGTTTGGCGCAGTTCACAGGCCAGCAGCGCAGTGGTATCGCTATGGTGCTCTCATTATGTGTGCTTTAGCACATCACGGCCGAGATCTGCAAGCCACCTTTAGCCAAGCTCTGGCCTACAGAGATCACCTGTGCAGAACTGTAAAGATGCGCCAGGAAGCTATCGTCTTAGCGAAGACCTTCCTGAAGCCTGCCGTGCACCTGCGCTGATATTCTGGATTGGGCTCACACCCACGGACACAAGCGTCGTGAATGTGAAGTGTTGGGCCTTGAATGCAAGGGAAAGTGATGGCGAATACGTCATGTAAATGATTTCCTTTTCATCTTTGGCAAAACGTCAGTCATTCCAAGTTCTGATGAAACTGCATTTAAGAAGTAGGAATCATGGTTTCTGTGGTTGTTAAAACCTTTAGATTCTTCGTTATCGAGCAGATGACTCTAAAGTCACTCGAAAACAGCCCCCGTGCATCATGTTAGGGAGTATTTTATTTAATATTTCGACTGAAAGCGTCTACTTAAAGAAGAGAGTACTGCACAAAATGGCTGTGAGGCTTAATTTCTGAGCAGAAACAGTTGCCAAACGACCTACCCGCAATTTTTCAGAGAATTGTCGAACTATTTTTCTTTCTTTTTTTCTTGTCGTCCTCGAAGAGACAATGAAACTACTTTTTGTTAAACTTTACCCTGCAGTGTTATAACTCTGCATCTCCCGTATAACTCTGCAACTCCAGTTTTGCGTAGTGGTCAAAAACAGATCTTGTGAAGGCTGGGGTCGCACACGGAGCTACTAGCGTTGCATTAATGTCGAGGGGCAGAAATAACATAAACGTATTATTAAAGGCCCTCAACTCAAATGATGCATTTACTTTTAGACTGAAGAGCTTAGATGTTTATAAAATCATTTTAACTTCAGATCAAGGCACTGTACATAAATTTAGGTTTTATCAGAGGGTTGAAGATTGAGGTACTTTACAGTCTATGTGGTGAACCTGTAAGTTATGTACATAACGTATACGACTTCGCCACTTAAGCTGAAACTCATTCGCGTACGTGTTGATCACAATAGTCACTACATCTCAGAGAACCTACCTCACTCACTCTGAGCACGTCAGTTTCTAACTTTGGATTGGGTCTGGTATTAAACTTATGCTGTACAAACCTGAAAATATCCCATGCCACGTAAATATTTCACTAGTATCCGGCCAGCTATTTGGCTTGCATTGCGTCATGCATCTAGTTCGGAGGTTACCAGTATTTTGCTAGATCGTCGACTTTTCGTTAGTCGAGTGTAAGCTTGCATTCAGTTCCACGTATATTGGTCGGAATTATTAAACCTTTAGCCAGTGTTCTATACGATGTTCGAATTGAATTTCATGATGATTTTGACTCGTGTTTTATGGGGTTTGTAATCCGTCATTTGCTAGCTGGCATTCTATTGCAGATGCACATTCTCATCCTTCCCTTCGTCCTATGTCGTCAGGGGCCGCCACGACCTGACGCTTCATTTTCCTGCACCCCGTGACACGAACAAGGCTACGTCGTCTGTACGTGTGTGTGTGTGACAGCCAATTGTGACAGCCTGTACGTGTGTGTGTGACAGCCAGTTGTGACAGCCTGTACGTGTGTGTGTGACAGCCAGTTGTGACAGTCTGTACGTGTGTGTGTGACCTAAGACCATCCCATCTGGCTTAATTCGGGACGAGCCGCTTTCGGGACAGCTTCAATGAAACCAACAAGTGCCACTCAGAATTTTCAGGAGTTACTAATGGATTTCCTCAGGTTTGTCTGCTGGCCGCAGAGACCTGGACTAAAACGGTCATCAAACTCTGCCGCTCATTGTGCAAGCTTTCTCTCTGGGTGACTGAGGGAAATGAAATTTCGTCCACGTACTTTTGACATGAAATTAATGGCCTTAATCGAGAAATCCTAATTTGCTCTACTGTACAGTGTTAAGGGGTACGTTCGAGAAAGTTTTGTTCAATAGTTCGACGTTGCATTTTCTATTGAAAAATATTGTTTGATACATACTTTATAAGATAATAATACCTGACAACTGTGCATGGAAAATTGACTGCGCTATGAGCGAAGAAATAAAGAAAGAAAGAAAAATCATTTTGATGGAGTTTCATATGATTTACGAGCGAACGATACGATTTTATGTTATAAAACCGGCTCTGAATAGTTCTCACCACGTGCTATGACTAATGCACTGCACGTGGGCACTTGGGTTGGGTGAGATGCACGGCCGCCTCGCTGCAGCTCAGTCCACGCTCTACCCGTCACCCTGCGACCCATGTGCTGTGCAGCAGTCACAGCGCCAGGCACCTGGTGAGTACCATCCCACTGTGTAATCATAGCCCAGAGTGGCTTGCTTGGTCGCTTGGTTGGTCCTTCGGTCGGTCCGTCCGTCTCTCCCTCATGCTCGTAAGGATTTACGTAGCTCATTCGAAGCGAAATTGATTAGCGCAAAAATAGCAAGAGCTGATTTATGATTTTGAATATTTTGGAAAGTTATTGAATGAGAGCAGAGTAAATTGTGGAAAATTCCAACCAAAATTTCAAAGTGGTAAGCGATTGTTTTTGCTAGTTTTTCAAAATCGGCTGTATAAGTTTTTTCCTTGTACTGAAACGCATTTAATTCAACTACTTCCATTGTTCTAGTGTGAAAATTTAGTGACGATGCTCGATTTTAATAAGTTTCAAAAATACACGCCATCTCATTTTCTGGCAAAAAATAGAAAAAAATCCCGAGAACCCTATTTTCCTACCAACGAGTCACATACGCATGTCAAATCTGAAAGCGATCCGTCGCATCGAAAAGAAGCTCCAAAACGTGAAGGGTCGCCAGAGACATTACCATAGCTATACTAATTGCTCAAGTTAAAGTTATGTGTTGCGAACAGCACAGCCCAGTACTCCAGGGATGACTTCAGTCCTGTAACACTTGTTTGAACCAAATTGGCATTCGAGTTAGGTGATGGTGTGAGCTTTTGTTTCTTATCGTACGCTATCCAATAAAATGATGTCTTTAAAAATATGTGACTTTGTGCTTCGAATGTTTGCGTACGCAATGGAGTTGAAGGTTACGAGGTTTTGAGTCTAATAGCTCCCATGTACAATTTAAAATTTAATATTTAGTGGAATACGTTAAGAAAATAATTGCGAAATGTTGCATAAACTTGTATTCTCAAATATGTTGCTACGTGACCGATTTATTTCGCTGATGGAACTATGGCCCCAGCATTGCAGTATTTGGGGGAGGGAGTTACGAAGTGGCTGCTAAGTCGCATCTTCATCTCAAGATGTCCTGACTTTGAGTGAGACGAAGTGATGTAAGCGCACCGGAGATGGGCTGAGACTGGTTCTTTAATTCTGGGTGTAAAATGCTAGTTTCTGCCGAGCCTTCGATCCTTTTTTTGCTGCTTACTGGTACATTATTTGTAAGGATACAGCTTTTGTAGTCTAATGAGGCCATGTTGTTGCGAGGATGCTTGAGAAAAGTTGTGTTCTGATGAATCGGCTTAATAAAAACGTTTTAAGCAGGGCGAGACTCTCAATATATGCCACTGAGTCCAAATATTTTTTGTTTGAATTTAGGTGAACAGTTGAACTTTAAATAGTGACCGTCAGTACCGGGAAAGAAAGCAAGGCTCCAGCCTAACGAGGTAAATATTTTGTTGTCTAGGGCCTCATCTGACGAAAAAGATAGAACGACCAGTGATTATTTAACACTTATAACAGGGCCAATGTATGCTTCTCAGATGTAAAGTAAGAAAGGAAATAGAATTTGCCCAATTTTTTGGCTAAACAGTGAAGAAGAGCTGACTGAAGGCCCTCAAATACTTTACTCAAATATTTTAATTACGAAAATTTTACCATTCGAATAAAGAAAATTACGAAGACCGTGTGTAAAGAGGTACATTAAGACAATGCTACCTACACAAGAGTAAATGTACCGTCGCACTTCATCTCGAATGGGAATTCTAAATGGTCCTCCCAGACATTTACCTTGAGGCGAGAAAATTATCACCGATCGTCTTCTGCAAAGCTGTCAGAACTACAAGCTACAAAGCTGTTACCTGAAAGATCATGTTTTCCTCCCATTTGTCCATTTTTCTTTGGAGAATTCATGGCTGTCACTCAGTATATTGCGGAACTTGAGTGCTGCTTGTCAGCTAATGTTGACTTCCAATACATCGATTTTGTTGGAGGGAGATCGGGTAGACACCAGTCAGTTCTAGACGCTCTCGTCGCTTTGCGACGCTCCAGACCAGTGCCATACTAGAGGTTCCTTCATCAGGAGCTTGTGCGCTGCAGTGCTGATGAATCAATTTCCAGGTAAGAACAAAACTTTGTCGGTATTGAAATTTTCTTAGAAAATTTTGGAAGTGTCTTTTCATTCATAACAACCCTTTTTATAACCTCAAAAATGGAAAGCCGCTCACTCAAATGTTTGGCTGGTTCAGTAAGTATAGTAAAATATTTGTTAGTAAATGGAACACACGTGAATGAAATAGCAACAAAAATGTTGTTAATTACTTTCGATTTAAAAAAATCTGTGCTGTTATAATCTTTTCTGTGTTTCTAACCATCACTAGTCTTTTTCTGTTATAATTTGTATAACTGAAGCCCTTATTACTGCGTCACAATATTTCGTGATTTTTGTAACATGTAGAGTGTAGCATGTTTCTCAACTCTTATTTTCTCATACGTTCATTTCCTTCCATCAAATTGTCGTAAATTTAATATAGCTTGTTTTATTATACCTAAGTTCTCATTAAAAATTAGGTGTGATGATAGTCGTAACTCTGTATCACTGCGCTTTAAGTATCGGCACACCCGTAACAACCGCGTCCTTTTTTTGTTGCCCCACCGTCTCCTACCATCGACAGCTCATCGACCGACCTCTCTGGTATAGGCCTGTGTCTCTAAATAATTTCTACGTCGGAATATTTCTTCGTACTTTTCGTGTGCAGCAGTACAGATTTCACATGGGTGTTATCCTGTTTCTCATTTTAATGTGATTGGGATGAATATAATTTTAAACATTGAATAAGGTTTCGTTAACGACTTTATTATACGGCATCCACGGACACCAATTAAAATGATGGAAAGGATTTTTTGTGACTGATTCAGAATATGTAATTAATATTTTCATGATAAAACTGTAGCGGCTCTAACCATTTCAAATTTTTTGATTAATAAACTGACGGATGTACCCTATATTCTAGTATTAATATGGTTACCGATTGCTCGAATATTTTGCACAAGTTCTATCTCAAGTTTTCTGAGTTTTTGAAACTATTTATATTTTTGCGGTAAATCATGCAAAAGTAAACTCTCATTGGGGCAAAGGTGTTTAATATCTTACGTTAACGTATATATGAATTTGAAGGGGCTTCAATAAAGAAAAGTAATTACTGATTATTCTTAAGTAATTTAAAAACAACTTTCAGGAGCAATATTCGCTAGTATTTTTTTTATGGTAGTCAGTACAATTTTCTAAATTTTACATGCCTCACAACTTGCTGGAACGGTCTAACGAACACCTTACGTCCGACAAAATAATGTAAACATCCCATTTTATAGGGTGGGCCACAAAAAGTTTCACTTTTTTCAAATATTTATAACTCCGTAACTAATGGTTGTAAAAACTTCTATGTGGTCTTATTTTTACCGCCATTTAATGTGAATTCATCAAATTAAGCTATTTTGCATTTATAGAGGTTGTTCACGAAGAGATTAACGATTAGTGAGAGTCTTTTTTATGGCATTGCGAAAGAGCATTTCTAAATTCATTAAAGGGAACAATTATAATTTTTTATCATCACAATACTCCTGAGATTTATTTCTTTGAGGTCATCTCTAAAATGGTTATAAAACGCCTCCACACGACCTTGAAGAATTGTGTTGTCGCATCATTCAAAAGGTTAATGAACTTAGAAACCATCCAGAAGCTATTAGAAAATCAATGTTAAGAATGAGAGTCCGATGTCTAAAGTGCCTCAAAAACAACGGGGGTTATTGATTATAATGAAAACAGTATGTTCTTGGGCTGAAGTAAAAAGTGTAAGTTTTGGTTCAAAAAATTTATTATCTTCATTCTTCTTTTTTTATACAACTCATTTACTACTGGAAAATATAGATTGTGTCTTAAGAAAAGCCCTCACGCAATGGCAGAAAAACGACTCTTACTATCGTTCATCTGTTCGGGAACTGTTTTTATATACCTTTTCCAAGTTTATTTGGACAATATGCAATATA
>VOMN01071284.1:0-35763 GCA_014899125.1 Orchestia grillus | reverse complement strand
AACCAAATCGTTGAAAACGCAATTTTATTGCTTTCAAAATATAAAAGCCGTAGCTCTTGCACTGTTGTCTCGCATTGAATGCGAGACAACAGCGCATCCATCGTGACCTGCAATGACCTGCATTCACGGTAATCCATTGAGAAGAACTGAAGGTTGTCCCAGATTTGCTCAGGCTTTACCGGTGTGCATGGTGGTGTTTCACCTTCTGTTTCATGCGGCGCGTGCGAGCGTAAGTGCTGAGGTTTGCGTGTCTCGAGGTGTGCAAACGATGATCACTTAATATACGTTTTTTTAAGTGTTTGTATCTCATGTCTGGTGATGTTTATAGCGCGAAGTATTGTACTTGACCCATCCATTCAGTGATGGTTACTAAAACCTCAAAAATGATTCTGCGTTGTCAACTTTATTTGTTTGCCAGAAATTAGTGCATCTGACACTCATCGCGCATGGCAGAAATGGGAGGGATCGCGCTGTGTTCGAGAAAGCTGAACGAGACTTTTGTGCAGTGTAAAGAATTGACGGTCGTATTTTTGTTGCTGGTGAGGAGAGCGACATCAGGTAGAAAGTAGAGCGACTGAGCGATGTGGAATAACGCGTGCACCTCAGAGTTGAACGGCCCCTAGTAGCTCTGCGTGACGTCGTTACGCAGGGTACGCTCCGTAGTTTATGGGTACGATCTGAGCACAAAGTGCAGCGTGCTCTTAAAGTTTCTGTTAATTCTGCACCTGTCTGCTTTATTGTTTAATTTTACGTACCTTTGGATCCTTCTTGGCACTATTCACCCTCTCAACCCGGCTGGTGCATATGTGCACCAGTCAAAGCTTGTTAATACCGTATTCTGGGTAGAAAGGCTACAAACTCTTCTTGACTTGCTTCTGCAAATGGATCTTACCTACAACAAGTTCACGTCAAGTGAGCTAACATGTTGTACTCCTCTCTTTCTACGTGTTCAGACTCATTTTCAAATCTTTGTCAATATACATAAATTTATGGAGGATTCACTGACCTATTTTTTTTAGAAGTACGCCCTGTTTATATACCTACCCTGTTTGACTTGCGCAATGAAGTGTTAGTATAATAGATAACGGTCATCCTTTCGTAGAACATTGTGTTTCTCACTCACCATGTAGTAGTCAAACTCTTGTACAAAAGTTTGTAATCATACGCGTATGTACCAGCAGGTCTCACAGTTAGCACCCTCTTCACCCACTCATCGATTCTCTTTCTTCAAGGAGGAGTCGCCAAACGTGTTCTCGGTGACCACGGAAGGGCTTCAAGCTACGCTTTATCTCTGCTTTTTTCACTTTCTCGACTCTATTTTTTTTTTTAGTTAGAAGCGCTGGTGCGACTTGGTCGTTTAACTTTCTCCAGCCCTGCCCGGCCTGTGGACCGCGCTGTTTGCTTTAGGTGCCGCCTCTCCCTCGGCCGACTCTGCGCAGAACTCCTGTATGACCGCTGGAGCGGTGGAGATATAGTGCGACAACCTTGTGTTGTGCTTCGTGTGTGTTGTGCTTCGTGTGTGTTGTGCTTCGTGNGGCCCAAACAACTTCAAGATATTCAAGATATTCAAGACATGTGTGTTGTGCTTCATGTGTGTTGTGCTTCGTGAGCGTTGTGCTTCGTGTGCGTTGTGCTTCGTGTGTTGTTTGTTGCGTGCCCTGCTGTACTGGAATGATGTGCCCTGCGTACTTCGTTTTTTTCCAGTAGACTGCAATTTCTCTAAATTTACTCGCAAGGAACAGGTGACTTTTCACACTCATCTCCAAACGCGTAATCTTAGGATGTAATTTGGTTTGATGAGGTGTTATGATTATGATTTTTAAGATCCATTTTATGAGTTCATTCTCGTACACAACACAGTATGGTTAGCATTTTTCATGGGTAACCTGGTGCAAGAGCTTGTGATCTCGCGAGTTCCGTTACTTTGGTGTACAAGCTCAATGATTTGGTCAGCTACTCAGCAGGGACGAGTAAACCCTATCATCAGCTCTCTCGTAATGCTGATTGATTCCGCACCTCCTAGCTCAGCGAATCGCGCTAGGGATGCTGGCATTCTCTAGGGGGAGTAAGGATGCCAAATTATCCTCATTTCATTCTCTAGAATTTAAGAACTGAGTTCTCTAGTCATTTTAATGTTTTTCTGCACGGTTTGCTCGCGTACTGTAAAAACTACAGCTGCGCACAGGTGTGTGCGTGTTTACGGGTGATACGTGGCGCGTTATTTTAATTGATTGGCAAACGAAGTCTCTCGATCGTTGCTTCCACCGCAAACTAAAAGTGGAGGTAGCTGGAATTTCATTCCCTTTTATCGATCGTAATTCAACTGGAAGGAGCCATAAAAAATTTTCCTCGTTCGGTACATTTAGTGACGAAGTGCGTTGGTGTGGAAACATTTCAGGGCTTCCTCGAGGTGTTTTGTCTCGCCGTCGGTCCACAAGGGAAAGTTGGTCACCGCATCACGTGCAGTCCGCGCTGTGACTTCGTGTGCCAGTTTTGCTTCTTTATTTTATAGAACAGGTTCTAAGGGGCGATTTTGTGACCGAGCAGCTTTTTAAATTGAGCTGATTTTCGTCTATGATAGCTCCACTTCCTGCTAAGTGCTAACGCCTTGTTTATTGTGAAGAGTTGGCTTATTCTTCACAGTGTGCTTGACTTGAACACTTCAGATTCACTTATCAGTGAGTGCTTAATGGCGACACTCGAAGTCCGTAATTATTTGTGATCATGACATAATTATTTGTCTCGTCAAGCCGTAGCAAGGCCATTTGTATGGGCGACATTATCTCCAGCAAACTCCAATATCTTTGCATGTTAATTTCAATTCACAGCGTTCCATCGTTTCATTAATAATGCATTCCAAATGCATGAAAGAACATTTGGTCTCACGTGAAAGATAAATAGAAGAAATAACGAAAAAATGTTCATTTTTACATTTAAAATGAACTCTTTTGTGATTTTTTTTATTACATCCGTGAGGTAACCTATGAATTAGCCAATCAGCACTGATATTTTGTCTTAATTAACGTTTTACCTTCTAGAGGGATTTTAAAATTCACTTTCTGAAAGATGCTTCTAGGTTTTCGTATAAGTCTGGCTGCAGTCTTATTTCAAATATAAAAAGACAGCGGCTAGTTTTTCATACGAAGCTAAATCAGCTTTATCACCTAAATAGTTGAATTGATATAAACCTACGAATTTCAACGGTTAGACTCTGGTGAGGCCACTTTGCATTGCCGAGTTCTGGGCCGAAGTGGTGGCTGAAGGCGCAGTTCTCACCAATGCGAACCCCACGACCCGAGCCTCAACTTCAGTTTGATTGTCTTGTCAAATTAGTTGCAGAGAATCGAGTATTTCGGCCCTAGGTTCTGAGTCATTTTCCACCATTCTAGAGAAAACTGTTCCGCTTGAGGTCGGCAAGGAAGGCAGTTGTTTCTACGTGTTATTTTACGAATGTCCAATACCTTCTCGTTGGTCACTCAACTGGATTGATGGACAACTTCGTTGCTGTACGAGCAGCGGATCTACTGGGAGAAGCTAATCTACTGGAAGAATCGTATCTACTGTAAGAAGCTTATCTAGTGGGAGTAACTTATCTACTAGGCACAGCTTACTTCTGGGATGATGTTATCTACTGTGTGGTGCTTATTTACGGGAACAGCGTTTCTACTGGGAGAAGCTTTTCTACTGGGACCATCTATTCGACTGAGAGAAGTGTATCTACTGGAAGCGGCTATTTTTACCGGAAACTACTCTTCTAAGAGCTGCTGTTCTGCTAGCAACAGCTGTCATACTAGCAGCTGCATTCTTTTAGGAACTGCTAGTGGAAAAACTGAGAACCCTGGCACTAGAGTGTTGGGAGCGAAGGCATTTCGGTTCGAGCTGCTTGGTCCCTCGTCACAAGTCCATGTACGGGTCGCTGCTGCGCTCAGCAATGCCAAGCGCTTGCCTGAGGTGGTAGCCTGTCTAGACCAGGCCTCCATCGTACCACCTCCGCTACCACTATTTATCTCGGCCTGCCGTCCTTGTAGCTACGAGGATGTGTGTACTTGAGATATAGCTACTTCCTGCGCCGGTGGATCTCTACTGACGTTGTTTGATTATTCCTTAATTTGGCACGACAAGCTCCTCTTCTTTGTAAGTGAAGCCCCACTTGCGCGTATTGCTAATTTTTCTGGTAGTATTTAATACAACGCATTGTTGAGCGCTTATTCCATTCGATAAAAGGCGGCGAAATGTGTGTGTGTCGGTATGTCCGTACGCTTGGGGGACCTAGAACTCATTGACGATTTCTTGAGCTCCACGCGATGAAGCTACTGGTAGTGTCTGTCCTCGTCAGTGTACCTTGAAAGCTTGGTTATCCGCGGCAGAGTTAGTACCTCTTGTTGCAGAAGTGTGTCAGATGCTTAGCTTTAACACATTCTAAAGTGTAGGAATATGGATAAATGTTTCCAAAACACGGCCGATTTAGCTGCGCGTCCTAATTTAATCGCATTTTTTTCCTGACACGTTGGAGCGTCAGCTACAATGTACAAACTCTGCCAATAGTGGTCTAGAAACTCTGTGACACGGTGTCGTTATTTTCAGAAGTTATTTGATCTGTCGTTTGAAATTGTTTAATTAAGCAGAAGAAGTAAGGCAACTCGGATCTCGCACGTGATGTGAAATTCTATAACATATGTAAATGCTTGAAGTGTAGTATAAGCATCCTTGCGATGAGGAGCAAAGATCCATATGAGGTTATGCTTTAATTCGTCGACTGTGTAGAATAAGTGTGTAATTCTGTCTCGCCTATAGAGCTCCAAGTTACTGCGTATGAATAAATGGCTTCCCGCTGCCCGTCGAGATAGAAGGGAGATCATAAAGTTTGCGATGAAGCGCCTCCTCACTGAAGTGCCTCTTTGACTTAACTGCAAGGCGCCTGGCCGTAAGCGATCTTCTCTTCATCAACGTATCAGTGACGTCCTTCTTCTGATTTATGGTCCTATAGAACGTTACGTTTTCTCATCATTCAAATGTAGCAACTTCTCGTCCCGTTTGAGGTGAGCAAGAACCGCGGAAACGTGTCCGAGTCTCAGCATGCTACGTTCCGAGTTCGTGTTGGACTAGGAAACGCGTGTTAATGCTCATTCAGTGAATTGCTTCCTGGCTTATAACCTTAATTCTGTCGTTAAAGTACTCTAAACATTACAAAAAAATATCCTGCTTATATATTTATGTGACACTTCTATAATGTGGATACATAATTACTGCGACGTACTCAGCTATTGCTTGTGGATCTTTCATCTTTCCTTCATCCAATTTGTGCTCGTCGTCTACTTTGTGTTCATAGCTCACCAGCATCACCCGCCAGTGTTATGAATACCAACTGTTGTTGGTGTGCATGGCAGCTGAACGTGCGAACTCGTTCAGACTTTTCGTCAGTTGTAGCTTGTTGAGCGCTGCCACCAATCATCCTATCTGTGTGTATTAATCAAGGCTCATGTATGCGTGGTAATAAGAGCGGAGTATTCAAGTCACGATGGGGATGGCGCCGTTGGGGGCGGCGCACACCAGACCGTGTGTGCTGGGGCTCTCAGCTACGCACTGCAGTTTTCATTTGTGGCAACCTTCGCCTCTTTCCTTATATTAACCATTTACTGCACCAGGGTTTAATCTTGAACTAAAAGTATCCTTAGATAATTCTTACTTAAGGATTAGTTTCTTTTTTGGATAGTATCAGATGTGATACAATGTGAAGTCGAGGGTTAAGTCCCTGTTCGTAACTCGCCTGTAATTTGGTAATTTCTTGAAATATAGCTCGTGGTGGATTTATTTTCTCAAGAGCGCTGCTTCGTCTAATGGGTTGTCATGGAACCAAGTAAGTAATGATAGAGATAAAAACTCCGAATAATAACTCAATTATAATGTACTAGCAAGTTGTGAACGAGAGTTGGCACCCTCAAGTAACACTGGTTATGCTGCTGAGCTGGTCAAAATTTCTATATTGGTCAGAAGAAGTAGTCTGTCTCGCAGTGTGCCTCGAGAAATGTTCAAAATGACTTGATTGTGCAGACAAACTCGTTTGACTCTGTTGAACCGTTCGCATTTGTTGTCAATCGCGTCCTCCGTTTGCAGAAGGCTGTGGACATTCATTAGAATGGCGTGCGTTGTGGACGATGAAGTTTTTTATAGGCATTTTTTGTTTTTATATGGCGTACATCTTTTTTAAATTAACGTCATCCATCCTCTTGAGTTCGCTCTTCAACCATACTGTGAACGCTTTGGTGTTGCGAAAATTGTATGAACTCGTATTTACTGGGTGTATTGCATCTTAAGTTCATTCCCGCAGTATTGTGTTCGAGTTATCCTAAATCTTGAAAGTATTCTGTTCGTGTCATTTGGGAACATTAGGCGTGAATACACATGAATTCTGTGTATTGAAGTACCCCACAGAATGCAAGGTTTTGCATCAATTTCAAAACATTTCGAAACGACAGCTCGTAGCTGTACGAATATCGCTCAATACTTGTAACCTTCTCTCAACTGTCATGACATAGAACTATGTAGATCGTCACTGACCTGATGTGAGGAGAATCCTTTTTTTCGGTTATAAATTTTCATCGTCAAGTTTTGTTGAGAGAGTAATATGATGAATACTATTAACGTGAATATTGCTCTCATGCATCAACCCAGCATTTATTATTACCGGCATGAAAAACGAAATGCATTATACAAGTCGACGCCTTCATTGTTGTAACTAATGCATTGGTGTGTGCAAATGAGGCAACTGTTGAAATACTAAAAGACCTTACGACGTGATCCAATTAGATCTCGGTACCATCGTGTGTTTTAGCCTAGTTGCCACGTTACCCCGAGCTTATTGTCGCTCGTGCGAGATATTGTGTGGGTGTGCACACTCGGGTCCGTAACAGTGTTAGTGCCGCTAATATAGAAGTGTGCAACGGCTGTTGGTATGACCAGAAGCTCTCACATACTTCAGCTTTGAAATCTACATTTTATTTATAGGCAATGGGAGTAGGTCAGTTCGGTTTTTCTATTCTATCCTATGCTATAGCGACTTGTTAGATTACCTCAGCTTTAGCTAGGCCTTCGGGACTCCTGTCTTTCGTGCATAGTTTGCTCCTTTGAATTTTTTTACTTTTTTCGCTCTATGTTTTTTTTGTTTTTTCATTCTTGACTTGCTGTCAAGAATTTATAATCGCTGGAGATCCTGTGTGGGAAAACACTGTGCACATAAATTCCCCGTTTTCTGGAGTCCATACTGAATGCCCCCTTTTTAAAGCCCTCTTCGGACCACATTTCATGTGGATAGAAAACTTTGAACCATGACTGTAACTCACTACCTATTAATATTTTATTTCGTATGTCAAACATATGTTTATAGCCAGTCTTGGAGGGTGTGATTTGACTGGTAAAGACCATGGTTTAAGTAGTTTGTTTTTTCTCAATAATAAACGTACATATCTGTTAGGTGTTCTTCAAAGGGCACCAAATTTAAATTAAATACCTTCATGATGGGAACGCGCTGCCCTGTTGTAAAGTGCTCCAGTACGCACCGCATGCAAGTATTCTAAAAAAAAACGAACTCAAAATAATCAGAGGAATCAAACTGGGAAACATAACAGCGCACTTTCAAGTTTCAAAATGCAAGGAGTATCGCCCAGTTCAAATCTGGCGCTCTCTATGGAACGCCTTACCGTAGACTGGCCGCAGATTGCGCAGTGGGTCGCATCACTCAGACATGTGGGACCCCAACTGTTGGACGTGCGTGCAACATCTGGACTCGGTTTCTTTAGGGAGAGTAAATTTCTCGCCGTAGGCACACTATAGACAATGAGAAATGCCCTGTACATAACATGCCATATGGGAGAGTAGCTTCACGCGTTTCCTAACAGCTGCAACATTTTTCAAACTGTTAATTAATGCAATTTTTAGTCCTTAGAAGCTTGTCGGCCTCTCATCTTTTGTGAAATTTATTTCATTTATTTGAATATGGTAATCGTGGTCCGTTTAGTTCAGTTTAATTACTTTGTTTTCATCATGGGTGTGAAGTGCGCACTTTAGGCCCAGGAAGAAATATTCTAATTTAAACAGTGAAAAATTAAGCTTTCATTTCATCACAGCGTTCGGAATGAAACTTGGTGGGTAGTATACCTCGAGTTTCTATTGTAGTTATATGTTCAACTATCTAGCTTCTTCCTACCGAAGATTGTGTCGGAACACAAGTGCCACTTTTATCGAAAACTTTTGAGTGTCGTATGAAAGAAAGTGACTCAGGTATCTCACGTTCTACCTACCGAAATTGTGAAGGCTTTTCTTCCTGTTATTGATACAATATAATGCTCTTGGTTACATTATGATGCATGTCACTGAGCTCGCATCACGGTATGTCCTGCGTATTTAGAGCTTACGCGCTTATTTGCGCTTCGGTAATTGAAAGAGAAAGTGACATTACCTTGATAGCATGCGAGTTGCGTCCCTAACTCTCGACACTTCTCATTCTAAGCCCAATTTTACTGGGAAAAAATTAGTGATGTGTTGTTAACTGCTCAGAATTCATAGCGTGATATACTTCATGGCATTTCTCTCCCTCTCTCAATGGTATAGTTTGCTAGAGTTGACAACTTTCGACGCAACTTGGCAGCCGTACACCCGCAAAATTTTCGTATGGTAGTGGTTGCAATACGTGGTATAATTTGGCTATCAGTTAGCTCGTATGCGACGGGCAGCACTCGCGTGTGACCCAAATTGTTGCGTTTGCTGAGGTGCCTCTTATGGACACCCGTTTAGTCGCACTTTGATTGGAGAGAGTGAGTTTTCTAGCCGTCTTCCGGAGTCTTTAATGGGAGATCGAGAGCCCATCCTGTGCCGTGCTTTCCCCTACCATATGACGCCAATGCTCGATCTATGTACACAGTTGTTTTACTCGGTGATGCGTCAGGACTTCTAAACGGTTTATACGGGGACTTGTGCAGTCGGGCTTTGGATAGGCTGACTTCAACTCATTTGTGTACTCCCTGCTTCTACGAATATATTTATGTAACCTTGGTGCGGGAACATGAATTGTAGGCCAGATATATGGTCACAGGTAGGTCTCACACAAAAATAAAATTTCACTTTTGTTTGGAAATAAAGTCGTTAGAGACTGGTGAAACAATCGTGATTATCACTGGGGATAGGGCCTCTCCAGCGTGCCCTGGCCATGTGTGGCCCAAGTCTCTTTCTTCTTATTCTATGTTTCTAGATTTTCCCTACGTAAAACTATTTTTGTGTTTTCAGGAATTATTTTGAACCGTACGCCACTTAAATTGTCATTCATATTTTTATAATAGAAGTATTGTATCGTAAAACTGAGAAACTTAATTTTTATTTATTTTTCCGGGATTACTTTATCCTTCGCTTCATATGTTAGCGATGCTGCGTAATTTTTCCCAGTCTTGTTAGCGAAAATTTTTATAATTGGTAAAATTAATTCATTTAGAAACTATTACTGCCCAGGTCTCTCTCTACATGAAGAAACGAAGGTACCAGTATCGTTACCGTCTGCATAATTAGGGTTGATGATTCTAGGTAGTCCTAGTCGAGACCTTGACGTTCCTCAGAATTCCCATCGATGTGTTGGGTTCTTGCCTTGTCACCGCTGACGAGGATCCCTGTTGTGTTCAAATCTCCATTGACAGGAGCCCCTCACGCAGTCCTTTCTCAGGATTGGACTGATGTACTGCATGTGAGTACGTCTCTGTTCTTGCGGGGCTTGCACTCGTGCTGAGTTTGAACTTTGCCAGGGAGTCCTAGCGTAATAATCAACAATGAAGGAGTGTTAGCTCTCCACAGGGAAAATGGAAGCCTTGCTGTCAGTCATTTGGTGATCACTGCAGCTCACAGAAAATATGAAAACATTTCGTGCAATGCATACAGCTAACGGAGAAAACCTGCCGTGCATGAAGGTGACGGCAAGGTTAGGAGTATGTATGTATGCATCTATGTTACGTATGTAAGTCTGGTACGCTGGTCAGTGTCAAACTCAATGTTTCATACAGTTAGAGTCTCAGTTTAAAGTCTTGCGTGCGATCAACAACTGAAGATACGGTCGTGCATGCATTTAGCAACCACAGTCGAGTGTTCGCTGCGTAAAACGTATACTTTTCTATTAATGAACCACGTCAAAGACAAATTGTTCAACAACTCGCGTTTGACTCAAGCAACACGATCTTTTTGCATACGATAGGAATTGTGCACTTATCATATTTATTCGTAAAGAAATAGGATTTACTTCTATAGCACAAATTGAGCCGTTGCCGTGTGCATGTACACGGCCGACGTGCTGGTGCCGTGTGACCTCCGTCTGAGATCGTGCCGCGAAGTGGTGCTTGCGGGCCAACTTCGTCTCGATGAGTCGAGTCCGTCAGGGCTCGTGTGAGAGGAACACTGTGTGTCTGTCTGTCGAGTTTGTCCCTTATTTAATCTTGCCAATGGTCGTTTTATCTAACATGGAAGCACAGAAGAAATTCCGAATGAAAGATGTGGTTATTCCGTAGAGATTAGGCTCAGAGCAAATTGACGTATTTTAAGTAATTTTTTCTTCTGTTTGGTTATTCTGAAATCAGAATCTTGCTGGGTGACACAAAAGTTCTGCAAAAAATACTTTTTAATATTAGTACACAGAAATTAAATTAAATAACATAAAATTTGTTTGAACAGTTTCACAATGGTTGTAAGATAACATGTGTAAAGTTTCATTCAATAAATCCTCCTTCCCTCCTCCTTACCTCCTTGAACCTCTTTGGAGCTGCCTCTACTACTGCACGCACCCCATCCATCGGTAATTAGGCATATTCTCGCTACAGTAATCGTTTTAACTCTTCCAGTGTCGAACGAGGTTTCCTGCACACATTCCTTACCAAAACAGACCACTCACAGAAGTCCACTAGGGTCAGATCAGGGCCTGAAGGAGGCCATAATTCCTCAGTGAAGAAGCTAAGGACCTTGTCCCTGAGCCATCTTCGTGCTCTTTTGGAAATGTGTGTGCTTCATCCGGTTGGAAAAGAAATTGACTTCCTTGGAACATTGTGTCACGAAGGTTTTTCACCACTAGCCGTAGAATAGGCTCATCGTAAGTTTTAGCATAAAATTTTACTCCCTGGGGCACAAAAACCAGGGTAGGTGTCTCTTTCGCAGACAATCCTGCCCAGACCATGACAGACACGGGTTTTGAGGTCGGCAGACGTTCCTGATTTTCTTAGGTATCGCCCAGACACTCCGAGTGAGATCTTTATTTCATTTTCACGATTAAAAGCTTGTTCAACGGTGAATATTTTCTCGTCGATGAACACATAAAGTCCCGACCATGAGCTGCGAGTTGGGGCATTAACGAGCGACTTCTTTTGAATCGTTTTCCCTTCTTTTGAAACGTAAGATGTTTTCTTAATTTCAGAGGGGAACGTCCCAAGTCTTTTTTCAATAAACGACAAACGGATTTTCTCGTTCCGAGTACGCAGTCTGACCAGTTTTCGAGGGTCGATTGCATCTCCTGCTGCTCAGCTCTTCCTTAACAAATGTTAAAGTACGTGAATCGTTGCAGCATTACTTTCGTCTGAATTTACTCTGTTCTTATAGTCTCATCAGTTTCTTTCCAAAGTATTAAAGGTGTGATTGAATTATTACCCTACCGTACTATTCTTTATATTGAACCCTTTTTTCTAAACGTGATTATTTAATTGTATGGAATATCAGTCGCCTCCCAGTTCCTCATAGTCGAGTATCCTTCTGGAGAAAGTATCCAATTTCTTCGCGGTCAGTCTTCTATTATCCTGCCGTGGCGTTTGTGCCTCATTCCACGATCCTTTTCCCGGCGATCATGAAGCTTCAAAGTCTGTGTGATGTCGGAGGTGACCTTTAACTTCTGGCAGAGCTTTTCCTTACACGGCTAGCGTTTAAAAAGCGGGCGTTCGTAGTAGCAGCATTCCGATGGGTATTCCGGGGACGTGAAAGGACTCGGGGCATCATCCTTGGTCGTGGCACCCGAGATGCTGCTGGAGCTGATCTCTCAAACGGCTCCTCTGCAACGCACATGTGGGCTCTTGCACCCAGAGTAAACACTCAGGTCACCAAAACAGCTTTCAGGCGATAAGTTCTACAGCAATTGGGGAAAAGTTAACAAGAAATGTGTAGCGTCGAAAATACTGAGAAAGTAACTACTTCAGTTGCAAAACATCTAGGATACTTGAGTATCCGTCAAATTTTGATGTATTTTCAAAGATATTGCTGCCTTTGATTACAAAAGCAACAATATATGTGGTAAAATATGTAATGACATCGAAATTTTTACAGTCAGTGTATTTTTAATTTTCGAATCAAGTCTAAAAGTGGTGCTATTAGAATTAAAAAAAAATTAATAGACAAAACCGGTGGCAGACGGTGTCGTAAATAATATTCTATGCTCTACAAAGTTAATACGTCTTTGTTTATTTTTTTCTCTTTCGTCAGTTTTAGGTTTTTGTTGCTTGCCTATGCTTCATTCAAATATTTACCGGCCCTGATAATGATGTTGGTCTCCGGCCGAACGTTTTCCAAACATAAACGTCTAGGTTTTCATCATTTCCTTCGCTTTGAAGTTCAGGTGACCTAACGTTTAAACAATAGAAGTTGAACACATCTACGGTAGTGCGAACATGCATACGTTCTATTATTTTTCGCATTCGAGGCTGAGCTGTTGTCGCTCATCAGATGGAAAGCGCGTGGCAGGCCTTCATTTTTATTAAACCATTTTCCATCCGCTGGCTGGTCACCGCTACATCGGCCAGGCTTCAACCATCAATTTCATTAGTTTTGTTATAAGCACACGAATATTTTCCGTGCTTCATTTACGAGACATAACTCGATTTACTCCTCATTTTTAGTATGATTTAGGTTATTGATCTGCATGTTTTTATGTACGCAAGTTTAATTATTTAATTTATTCACATATTTCCATGTAGGATGTGTACTTCATTCGAAGACGTGCTCTGGCAGTGCCTGTCCTCATCAGAATATCCCGGGGAGTAGGGAATTAACACTCTTCGTAGGTAACACTAACGACCCAATATAAATAGCAGCTCTTGTTACGGGAAGCAGTTCCGTATGTAGGTAGACTTCATCTCGATTGTTGCTACTTTATTTTTATGTCAGTGCCCGGCGTTGCGTGCAACTGATGTTATACTCCTCATGTTGATTTGATATTCATCGTCTGATTTATTCTTCAATTTTTATTACATTGGAATTCTCCTACCTGCAAATACGGTAATGTAGTAACTTCAATTGTCGTTGAAGCCCTTATTGCATTCACGGTGCTGGTGCTGTTAAGCAATTGAGTTTGGGACGTAATATTTCCAACATTTCTAATCCCAAAATAAGTTGGGTTTAAAGAGCTACGGAAATGGAATGGCTGCGATAACTTTTGTGTTAAACGTTTCCATCGTTAAGTACCGTGCTCGGATGTTCATAAGGGAACCACAATGGCTCGCGGTCATAAACTTTTTCGCTCCGTTAATTGAAGGTCGATGGAGAAATCAGGCAAAACTGTAGCGGCGCTTGCTGATATTTGGACAAACTTCATTATGAGGGTTATTTTCTCCACGCTTTTGAGATACTTAGATTGTATCTAAATTGTTTTCATCAGACTCCCTCTTTTTCTGCAATTTAATGCCTGTCTCACGCACTTCAACCGTCACTCGTATCTAAATTTGAAGAGTTACTACCCCTTTGTGTGAGCCACTGTTAGCATTGCCACGGACCATTCTGCACTAACCCTCCATATTTAAGTCTCTCTCTTCTGGTGTGGATTAAGGGTCTTGGTGAAGTCATCGTGAATCAAAAGAGCTTGCGTTGTGATCCTTGCCTCCCACCCGTCCACCCTCTGTTATAGAACGTCTCTGTTGGAAGTTTTTGCGGGTCGTTATCATCATTATTGTGATGCACAATTTTAGTTACCCGCTGGAATCTCTCAATTAGCGATTAATCGAGCTAGTTTTTATTCTGGCTATTACGGTAGCCTCTGGCGTTAATGTACTTTGACCTTTATTTCTTCTGTTTTTTCCGGTTTCCATTCATGCTTCAAAATACAAACCTTCAAATTACACCAATTATGACTTCAGCCCAATTGTTTAAGGAGAGGAAAACTTAAATTTGATCTCAATGAACCGGTATCCCGCTCTTTTGTAAGATGCCTAAAGAATGTGCGGAGTGAGGAAAACTTTTGAAAGGGGTCTCTCGAACAAGAGGTACTAAGAACAAAGGGAGAATTTAAATCACTTAATATTCCACGTTCGCTTGTTCCTCGTGCTATATCTTATGTTGTGTCACTGGTCCTTCTCTGCTGTGATTAGAAATCGCCGAGAGAGACAGCAATTCACGTACTAAGAACTCGAACACTGATGCGCGATAACATACGTAGCTTCAACCCTTTATGGCAGAAAGAATTTGAAGTATCTACATCTCTGCATCTAAGATTAGATTTATTGGACGTTTTGTGTTACGGGTTGTCGGGCTAGGAGGTTAATTCTGAATTTACTCGGGCAAAAACATGCCGTACCATGAGTTTGCGTCCTGTTCATTCTTAGAGATATGAGAGAAACCTGCTGCCGGGACGAAGAAGTTCTCAGGACCCGTCAGCATGGGAGTGACTGACAGCTTCCTCGCTAGCCTGTGCGGATGTGCCTGCACAAGCGGCGACGGCGACCTGCACAAAGGTCACCTGTGCTTTCACTACTTAGACACGTCAGATTCAACTTGAACCTGTGGACCTTCGTCTCTCGCACTGGTGATTTTGGGTCAAAACTGGCGATGGTTATCCGTTATCGGTGACAGCCACTAACGTGTGGGTTGAGGTAAAGATCAACAAAACCGAAATAGGGACGAAACGATCTCTGGAAAATTTTGGTTTCACGTTGTTTTATTCTGGCTGTTTGTTGATGTAGTCCGTGTATCGATAGTAAAAGAATTGTAACTTCCGTTCGTTGATATAATTATTGAATCCGTAGGAAAAGTTTAAGTAAAAATCAAGCATTAAAACTCGTAAAACTAAAAACTCTTGGCCATTCATTGAAATTATGAAATGAAAATATTATCTTGCACTTCCGTTAGAATTGAACATCGAAATATTCACTCACTATTTAGGGAAACGATTTCGATGATATAATTGTTGGGAGTATGTGATACTTCATTGGCAGCCGCAACGTTTAGTTTGAAAAAAATTGTTTTCAGTGAGTAGAATTGCGTTTCTGCCGTAAAAATAGAATAACAGTGCATTTTTAAAAACTAAATTCTTAGCATAAAATAGGTGCACGACATGATATTTGGAACCTTTGTTAAGATTGGTATATTTATGATCTTTTTCTGCGTAATCTGTGTTCGCTCATATTGTCATGTTTATACTGGCTTAAATTTCAATAAAGGAAGATTAAACACGATATTGCTAAGAAGGCGGCGCGCAAGTACGGCTTGGGACGATGTACCCGAACCACGTACAAGGTTCTGATTGCAGTCCAATTCCGAAACTTCGTAATGGAAGTCCTGACGCACAGTTGGTAGTTCACGCTGCGCACCCTGAAAGCGTAGAGCGCTAGCTCACCCTGCTGCCTCCCCGCCAGAAAGAGAAAGGCAGTCAGCCAGCCCTGCACCGAGTGCCTCTGTCAGTCTCCAGTGTTGTCGTCGTGCTTTGTCCTTTCATTTCGCACTTGCGTTAATAAAGCTTACCTGCATCTTATCTTAGTTCATTCATATTAAAATATTTGGCTTAATTTATGGATGTTACTCTCGTGTCACAACACCAACCTGCGGGACAAGCGAGGCAGAGGTTATCAACTCGTCTTTGACATTCTAATGGAATTTTCGTGGGTGAAATTCATTTTTTTGTTCATTAGGAAAAGTTTGCTGGATTGAGTAAGTTAGCATTTTGAAATAAAATGTTACCTTTCGAATACGTATATTGATTGTGAGTTATTCTACATGAATTTGTTTGATTGGGACATGAGATACTTTTTTTAGTTGAGAATATTTTCTCTCCGAATTGTCGTTCGTCCGTGGAGTAAGATTTTCCACTTTGTATGAACAGGTTTATTGTATGAAGCCATTTTGGTTCTGTCGCTACGTATTCATCCAGCGTGTATCTTTGCCACGTATTGGCACAGTGTTGACTTCACGTTATTGAAAATCGAATTTGCTCCAAGTTCTGTGGCTGATTAAATAATAATTTTGAAGTTTATTGTTTCTATGTTTCAGGACCCCTATCCGCATGAGCATCAGTGACTTGTTCAAAGAAGTGAATTTCTCATGTCTACGTCGCTTTCAATTTGAAGCTAATTTTTGCTTATTTGATAACTCTTTTTCGCCATTGTCGACCGTATTTTATTGCAGGTTATCATTTTTAACGAGCTATTTGTGTTGCAGGTAATCAGAGGCGTACACCTGCCCCACGGCCGCCTCCACAAGCGGTCCCTGCAAGAGCGCAACCCGCATGGCCGCTTGAGAATATCCCTCTCCTACGATGAGTCTTTTTACAGGTACCGTATTGTAGCGTTGGTTTTCTTGGGGTCACCGGTCTTGTTATATTATGGTTATTGTAGTAAATTTTTACTTGTACCGTATTGTGGCGTTGGTTTTCTTGGGGTCACCGGTCTTGTTATATTGTTATGGTCATTGTAGTAACTTTCATCGGCTTACACTGGCCTACAGTCGTATAATTCAACTTTCTTTTGTGCATCTGTATGGTACCTTGCAAAACACAAACGCATATGCAAGTATTAATGGCGTGTATTTCAAAAAGATTAAATTGACACTTGCTTCAACTACATTCAATGCATTATATCAATACTATTCACTTATTTTCAGTAAGTACTTAGACTGCCGGCTACAAATATGGGACACTTTAAATTGTGAGATTTCTTGAATACTGGGAGTATGTTTTTGCTGAAATTTTGATA
This sequence comes from Orchestia grillus, assembly GCA_014899125.1. Lineage (NCBI taxonomy): Eukaryota > Metazoa > Arthropoda > Malacostraca > Amphipoda > Talitridae > Orchestia > Orchestia grillus. The sequence continues at coordinate 18,805 of VOMN01071284.1, read as the reverse complement.
CATAATAGTTGATGTTTTTTATGACATGGTGTATACAATTTATCGGTTTCTAATTATTTGAAAAAAGATTTGAGCAAATCAATTATTATAATAAAAAAAGTGACCAAGAATGAGACAAAAAAGCTAAAAATTCGCTTTAGTGTATTGTAGTATTTAAAAATCGAACAAGCAGCAACAATCGGATTAATATCTGGCAAATAGACCCTTGTTTTCTATCACAGCTGCGCACCTCTTACTGCAAGATTTTAGGAGCTGAAGACATTTTACTGGAGTAATTTTTCCCTATTTCTTTTTTTCAGTGTTTGTTGGACTTATAGCCGTGACACGTGTTCCCAATGTGTTCCAAAGGTTCTCAATCAAATTCTGGTCTGGACTCTAGGGCGGCCAATCCGTAACTTCCAAATTTTACTTTTTGAGATATTCCATGACAGACTTAGCCTAACGACAAGAGGCGTTATCGTACGTGAAAATGGGATTGCACACTTTGAGCCTTGAATTATTGGAATGACGTAATCTTGAATCATGTTCTTGTATATTTCTATATTTACTTTTGTATTCCAGCAGATAAGAAGTGTCGTTCCTCAACTGGAAAATATCCCAAACACTAGGCACTGCCGGTACCATGCCTCAGTTTTTTAATGCAATTGCATGCTAATTTTGCACCTTACAAATACTTTCCTATCAGAGCCTAGTAAATAAAATTTACTCTCCTCGCTTTAAAAAACATTTAACCACTGATGACTGTTCCATAAGAGTTGTCGATTGGCAAAGGCTTGGCTTTTGATTCTTCGTGCTGTTGAGAGGTTTCTTCGAAAGTGATCTTGCGGACAAACCTATTTTATTTAAGCGTCTACTTACAGTCTTCCTTTACACATTTATGTCATTATTGGCATTAACTTACCGAAAAATTGCTGGTGCTGATTTAAATATATCTTTTAGAGATAGTCTTCTAGTGTTCTGTCTTCCTGGGGTATGTTTTTCTCGGTCTACCTGCTTCATTAAAGGAGCGAAAGAGGTCCAGTGTCTTTGTACAGCTCAAGAATCCTTCCGACGACATTTTTAGCAAGCTTCAAATTATGAGCTCTCTTTCTAACGCGATAATTTTGTTTATTCAGCTGAAATATTTTTTTTTAACGGACATGTCTATTTTGTGGGACTTGGTCATGGTTTAAGATGACGCGATGTTTACAAATTTAAATTAGAAACTTGTACTTCATTGTAACCATTCGGAAGATCAAATGAGCTGCACTATATGTATGTATACACTTAACATAGCCGTACAAGCGTTTTGCTTTTTGTCACACATTTTTGGCTACTTATTTTTCATTATCAGAATTGATTTGCTCGAATCTTTTTTTCAACCAATGAAAAACTAATGAAATTTGTACAACAGATTATAAGGAACCTTAGCGATTGTATGTCAAAATTTCAGTTAAAATTTACTCCAGGTATTCAAGAAATTTCAAAATCTAAAAAGTGCTCCACAGTTTTGGTTGGCATTGTATGAGTATATTGTTCCTGTCTAGTTTTACATCTGCGTCGATGAAGTGTCTTTATGCATTTAATTTGTCAAATTTTCATTGTTCAAATTTCCTATTTACTTGTCTGAATATCAATTTTCCCCATTAAGAGTGAACTCGTAGCCAAATTGAACTGATCGCCAGTGTGTTCTTGATCTCAATCTGCGTCGGAAGGCACTAGTGTCTCAGCCAGCGACCGTCGCTGAGAACACCCAGCAAGTCTGATGAATTCTGGGAAACGGCATAACTCCTCCAGCGTTTCTCGTTAACGACTTTCTGTTAACATTGTTAACTACGTTGAAAAATATTTTAAAGTTTGCAATACCCTCTAAAATGAGGTTTAATGTCGAGTTATTTATCATGTGCCGCCATACGAAAAAAGTTGTTTGCTATTATTTACTTTTTGTCCGAATTTTACGGTCTCATGGTCAGCTACCGAATCAGTCTTCTCTCGCTTTATGAAGGATTTATCAGAGGAGCGACATAGTGCATTATTTATGATATGTTTTCAATTTTAGGCATCTTCTAATAACATTATCTTCATTTTGGACTGTTGTTATATCTTGTTTAATTTCAGGATAATATCATGACCTTTTCATTCTTTTCCCACGAGTTTCACAATCCCTTTCTGGATTATTTTTCAAACGAATCGCTACGGCACGATTTTTTCGAGCGTCATGTTGTTGTGGGCCCTCATGGTGGATTTGAATGTGTGTGGAAGTGGCCAGCGTTTACTGGAGACCTCGTGTGTGCGGGCGGTCGTTAGCGCTATATTGTCAGGTGCGACGTCCCTGTCACTGTATCGCTGGCAACCGCCTTTGTCGTTATGATGTGTGGGGCGGCGATGACCTTCGTTTGACTTCGCTTGTCCTCGTATTTCTCTTTCGAGGCTTCTCTGAAGAAGTCTTCTGTGTTATTCACGAATGTATCGCTTCGTGTTTGGCATCGTGTTTTCGATAATATTGTGTCTTCAATCCGTGACGTTACTCAAAATATAGAAGTTGTTCGTAAGCTGTTCTTTGTTACTCATGCCACAGGTTTTCTGTTGAATTAACTTTTCGCTATGTTCAGTCCAGTCAGAAAATATTTGAAAACTGAACTCGTCTTCGGATTTTTTCTCCTGAGAATAATTGTGGACTGAAGTCGGCAGGAATCGAACAAAACGTTGCTTTGTTCTAGAATGCTGCGCAGAAACAGTGCGATTCAACATAATGAAGTCCAGTCCATTTGTGTTGTCGCGCAGACTTTCTTGTTGAGCAATATTGGGACTTAGCTTCAGGAAAAGGAATTCTTGTTAGCAAGTATGCATTTCCTTCGAAGTGACATATTTACACCGTTTCCAGGCTGTTGTACTGACATTTAGTTCAGTTTTTCTCATGTGCACTCAACTGATGAAACGCTTTTTGTTATCGGAGTCTAACATACAGCGTATTACTGCATAATATTTCTTTCGAGACTCGTTTGCAGGGAATTTTTCCTGTTATTTGCAGAGAATTGCTGCTATCTTTTACAAAGAACTATTACCGTAATATTGTTTAGGGGGAATTTTCTGGTCATTGGGTTGTGATTAATCGTAAGATTTTGTTTTCTCATGATTAATCATAATTTTTGTGTTTCTAACTTGAAGGTAAGAGTTATGATTCTTCGTCATAAAAAGAATGCAACCTTGGAGCTTATTGTCCTATTCGAATATTCAGCTTCTGCTTCTTCATCTATTTCCAAACTGCGGGAGTTCCTTATCCTGAGCTTATCTCCTCTATGAGAACATTCTTATATTAATACATAAGACGGAGTTTGAGATCAGTAATATCTTCTTTCTTGGCACTTGAACAGGTTTAGGGGTGGAGATGTTGATAATTTTATTTATTTCTACTGGAGATGTGACTTACCTTTGTGAGTAAGAAATTATTCGAAAATTGCAGGTAATTTTGTTTATTCATTATATGTATTTTTAAATATCTTACGTTTGTGTTTATTTTCTAATCAATTTTTTTTCTGTGCCTTGAATTGATGGGGTTATAACTTCTGAAGTTAATTTTTCACTTTATATTTGTTCCAGGTTACCCTATGACAAGTACAACCTTACCCACGTGAGTTACCTTGTGTTCAGTAAGTGCATGCATGCTGGCACATAGTACGGACTTTTTGTGCTTTTGCATTTTTTACGTGTGTTTCCGGTATGTTACACGTCGTAGTGTAGTCAGATTTTAGTTTTTTTCTACGTTTATTTCGTTGTAAACGTAGATATTTAATCGTCGAACTATGTTTTATTTACATAGATTGTTTTGCGTACGACTCTCGTGTCGTGTTTTGACCGTACAAGACATTCGTGGGTGTACTGGGCCCGGTGTCCGTATTTCATATTTAATAATTCATCGCTTTATATACTAGAAAAAGTTACATCAGACATGTACTACCTTTCCTTTAGTAACTATTATTGATCAATGTGTCTTTTTTATGATGAGTTCGTCAGACCAAATAAACGTTTGGAAAAGATGTATTATAACGATTGCTTCCTAGGGTTAAGAAACTTTAAAGCATCTGAAGGTGCTTCTTTGTGTGGTATTTCTCTCTGTACTCTCGCGTTTACCTAACCTCACTAGGTCCATTACCTCTCTTTTTTTTTTTGCTCTCTTCTCTCCTGCTTGCTTATTGTGTAGCTAACTAATTAGACCTACTAATTTTTTCAAAATTAGTTGGACATATTCAAATTTTTTCATTGTGTTTCATTTTCTTACGGTCTCACGTCTTGTACCTCTACCCCACTACGTCACCTCGGCTCTTGCGCTCGCTTAGTATATAATTACCTCTCAGGGGGGGGGGTAACGTTGAAGGGGACTAGGCTGCAGCGTATCTGAGGAACATAGAGATCCTTGGGGACAGATAACTATTTCTATAACTTCAACTGCACAAAAAATGTATCATGTAAACTGGAAATGAGCTTGAAACTAAAAATGAACTTTGAAACTGGGCCTGACAATGAACCGCAACCTCAAACTGAAACTTGTGCGATGCCCTTATTGCAAAGGTAAGGAAACAAAATAATAAATCATGAAGACCACTAAATAGAATTAACGCTTCTTAAAAATAATATATCTCTACTGAGCCTAACCACTGAGATCGCTTGAGGTAGCAACTGTGGTAAACTTTAGGAAATAATTATGTGAAATAATTACATAATAAATAAATTTATTTTTAATAGTTGTATAATTCATTCATTTTTCTGAGATATTCAACCCTATTAGTTATCTTTCGCTTCTAACTTCCGAGGCAATTCGCTAGAGGATTAATTTCCCCACGCTGCCAACAGAACATGGTGTTGCCGGAAGCCGTGCACTACTGGGAGCGAGCTCTCTCTGTCACCAACACGGCCCCTGTCATCAGGCTGAACAGGTCCGGCATTTTCCCCTCTATCATTCTGAGTGAACCGCGACTAGTTTTTGCGTACACGTGCATTTAGCAGAGCGTGCATTATTCACGTCACTGTGTTGACGACCTATTATAGGAAAATATACTCAAGTTCTTTAAATTGCTTCATCTCTGTTATAAGTGTTTATGATTCTTGAAAATAAAGTATGAGTAAACGCTATCATCTAAATCGCCTCCGTCGCGCCGATACTGTGGACTTGTGTACTACAGAAAAGTGCCCTCTCCCTTGCAGGAAATGTGCGGACAGCCAGGTGTTCGTGATCTACGGCGACCCGCACTTGTACTGCAACACAGAGTGCGAGGCTGTCACCATGTGTGGAGAAGTGCGTGTGCCCGACGAGCATCTCAACGTGAGTTCTCGTGCACCGCTGTGCGCACGCTTGTGCGTCTAGGTGCTCTTTTGTGGCTGAATTACCACGCGAGTTTCCCCGTGATTTATTTTGTTTTTTCTGTGGTAAATCGAAAGTGTTTAGGCTTGCGATTATTTATTGCATACGTAAATAAGGAGGTTTCAAGAATATGGTCACATTGGTATTCATTTTGCTGGAAACTTTTTTAATTTGTTTCGTGAAAGTTTTTGGGCCAGGGGCTTTTAGTTTCTCCGTGTGGTGAACCTAATGGATGTATGGGAGGCATGCTTCGTTGTAGGCGCACTTAGGCCGAATCCGAACCTGTGCTTGTCCCGTGGATTTCAAATTAAAAAAAGTTTAAGTCACCGGAATAGATTTCGAAAATAAATGTTTTATAAGCTTGAAACCCATAACGAAAAATCTCTTAACCAGTTCTTAATGATTTACTTACAGTGACAATGTTAATTTTCCCATTAAGTTTTTTAGAGTCAGAATTTGCGTATCTCAGAGACGTTTATTTACAGTGTATGCACATTTTCTCACAGGTCAAGGTCATTTTTCCGTTGCTGCCTTGAACACTAGTTCAAAAAAAAATTGCAAGTCCCTGAGGGCTAAACAGACCGATGCACCAGTTCGATGATTTCGTAGATGATGCTGCCCCACACTCCCTTGTCGGTGTATCTTGGTGGGCGAGGCCAAAACAATACCCCAAAGATTTCAAAGCAATGACGTTATTATTTTTATGATTCTTCATAAATGAATTTTTCAAAACTAGCTGTTTGGTAACTCTTCATTTAATGGTATTATAATACTTTTTTCTATGTAAAAATTAGATCGAAACATCTTGGGTATCTAAACAATAAATTCCTAATATTCCATGGCATTCTGATTAGTTCTCATATGTTAAAGAAGATTGTTTAAACATTGCGGACACACACTTCTTCTGAATTTTTCAACGATGTTGAATAATTTGTTTCAATCTAATAGTAAACATGGACATCAGTAGTGTCATTAAAAAATTTGCAGGATATTCGAACAACATTTAACTTTATCCTAATTACAACAGTAGCATTGTTGCTAAAATAATTTGAGTATTGCTGTCTGAAATTTGCACTACTGTATGCTATTTTTAACTCGCGGTATTTTTTCTTCTTGTTCAAAGTGATGAAACAATATTTTTCCTTTGTGTATCTTTAAAAAAAGTTAATGGACAATCTAGAAACATACAGTTTCATTCAAAATAACGCACACAACAATACACTAGGTGTAATAGTTTTTTGCATAATCGCTATTGGGAGGACAAAAAAAGTGTTAGGAGCGTTTTCTGTCATTTTGAAGAGATGACGCATCGGCTTGGTCTGCTCGGAGGGCCTCATATATCACGAAAAGGGAACCCAAAATGAAAATAACACAATTCATAAACTATCAGCTGCATTTTTATTCTGTTTCGACTATATTCTCCGTGAACATTTTTCAACAAATGCTATACGTTTTGATAAAATATCTTCAAAAATATTTGCCATGCAATTACTCTACTGAAGCTTCTCAGAAACACGTCTGCGGAGGAAAACACGTCTCTTTAGTTCCGCGGGAAATTTTGAGGGTTGTGCACTCGTAGTCCCTGAAAGATGTCTTGTTTGGCACCCAGAGATGCAGAGTGTGCAACCACTTCGGGCGCGACTGCCGCGTAGAGGGGGGCGAGGAGGAGTCGCCGGGCATCCCGGACGCTGACTTCGTGTTCTACATCAGCGCCGTGGAGACCCAGAGGTGTAAAAAGGGCTTCACGGTCGCTTATGCCGCGCACTGTCAGCAGGAGGACATGCTCGACAGGTAGGCGACATATATATTATTTTCTCAATAATCTATATCGTTATACATGTATACCTTTAAAGTAATGCTTATAATAATAGTAATATTATACGTACATATGTATTAAGTGTATACTAGTTTCCAAAGACACTATTGGGCTTAAAGTCTATCTTATCAGATGCTGTGTTTTCTGTTACTTGCACTCTAGCAGCAATCTATATATATATTAGATACGATCATCAATTGCTCGGTGAGTGCGGGTTCCTCTCCTCCAGTGCGGCTTGACAACCGATTAACGCGAATTTTGTACCGCAGGCCCATAGCGGGGCACGTGAACCTGTGCCCCTCGTCCATCAGCGTGAAGCGACAGGAGGTAGAGACGCTGCTGTCCACCGTCAAGCACGAAATCCTGCACGCACTCGGCTTCTCCATCTCGCTGTACGCCTTCTTTAGGGATGATGACGGCGAGCCGCTCACCAACAGGACGGCTAACGGCAAGCCTGTTTTTAATGAGCAGTGAGTTAACGGGGGTGAATTAATGAGCAGTGAGTTAACGAGAGTTAACGGGGGAGAATTAATGAGCAGTGAGTTAACGAGAGTTAACGGGGGGGNTGAGCGGTGAGTTAACGAGAGTTACCTGGGGTGAATTAATGAGCAGTGAGTTAACGTTTAGAGTAGATGACGGCGAGCCTGTTTACAATGAGCAGTGAGTTAACGCACGCTCTGTATAGGCAAAGTAGGTGAATGAGCTTCCTGCTTAAACTTGACACCACTTGATGCGTATTCTTCGGCATTTTCTTTTTAAGCTGTAGATTCATAAGTTAAGTATTTCGAGTTATTTGTCATTTGTAAATTAGTTGTCATGTTTTGGTAAACCAGTTGTAGTCTTTGGTTGAGATACTCGCCTACTCCTAACTTTGTGCCTATTTGCCGGAGTTCTGTCGTTACTGTCAATGTCATACTCGTAATAATTATTGAAGAGAGCTTTTCAGAGAGTGCTTCAAGTACTACTCGATATTAATTTTGATGGCTAGAGAAAGTTGATAATCGTAACTCATGTAGTGACAAACACGACGATCTCACGGTATGCGTGTTCCATGCAAATTTTGCATTGATGATGTATGAATCATCGGTCTGCTAGGCCTTTTTTAACGTTTACGCGGGTGGGAGTCACTGTATAGAAAGATTTGTTGTATAACATAATGTGGCATGTGTATTGTATAATACGTAAACGTATGAAGCTTAAATTTCTTCATAAGGTGGGTCATTTTACGATGTTTTATCTGCCCTGCTAGATTTCCATCGATCGTGCCCTATTCCTATACATATTTCCATCAAATAGCAGCCCTACTGTGCCCCAATATGCCTTACGTGTTTGGCAGATTTGCTCATGTCTCACACTGCATGAGCATCTGTATGTGTAGGTTTACAGTTCTTCTTTGATCGGAACAAGTGTAAATATGATATATTACGAAATTACTTTTCTGAGATTACACAAACTGGTGTCCACTGATCCGTTCCCGCGTGGATGTTTTTATTGTAAACATACAAATTATGGGGACCAGGTAATAAGATTTTTACATTGTATTCTCTGTAGTAAATGTGTTCCTTATAACACATGAGGTATCAATTGCACGCATCAACTAACAAAGAGAACGTGTACTTATCTAATTCAACTTTGAATGCTTCTACTTTCATATCTGCTCGCCTTCTCACGACTAATGTTCAGGGGGGCGCTTAAGTAACGCATTCTTTTAAAGTTTATTTACATGTCGTATCATGTCTACCGATACCCAGTGTATATTGCGGTAATAAATCTTTTTTTTTAAAAGGGTTCTTTTTTTCAAGGGTGCGTTACTTATGCGCCACCCTGTATATATTTATTTAACGATTCAAACTTACCCAACACTTTTAGTTTTGGAGAACATGTTGCTCTAGATCGATGATGGTGAAGGCCGTGCTCAGGTTATGCGACTTTTTTCGCAGGCTGCAAGCTCGTCAGTGGAGCGACCGTGTGATCAAGCGTGTTGTGCGGCCAGACTGGCACGTGCGTAGCGGCACCGTCTCCAAAGCCGTCAACATGGTCGTCACGCCCCGTGTCGTGAAGGAAGTGAGTCTGCTGTGTGCAGCGTATGTCATAAGTAAGGTGCCCTTACCCACTACCGTAGCACTGATACACTGTAAAAGCTGTGCCCCCATTGTGGTACTAGTGATGTAATGATTTTGAAAGGGGGGGGTCTTACTTATGGCCCACCATGCATTTCTACCATATTAACAGAGTGCAGGCAGCGAGACTCCTAACTACAGTGCTTGTTTGTATGAAACCACTGGTTCCTTGCTCCTAAACTTAATGAGCGATTGGATGACATACAACTGGAACTCTGCTGGCTGCTTTTACTTGAATAAGCTAATTTTTAGAGAACTTTGATCTTTCTGTTGCGAGTTCAGTTTTGTAGATAGGATTTGGTTTATACTCTTTCACTTGTTCTCTCATTTTATTTGGAGTGGCTCTATCATTTTCCTGCAAATTCCTATTCCCTAACTTCTTGCTTTGATATGCTTGGCCACTTTTAACCGCTGTAGCAACGCAGATGTGATAAATTCGAGATTTTGTTTGGCCACTTTGATTAAATTATCGCTTTAGATCGAACATAATTTGCGGCAAAACCGAAAAATTAATTTATTTACCAGCAAAGTGTTGATAGTTATAACTTGATGCATTTTCATGCATTTTTCTAGGAATTTTTCTAGCTGAAATAGAAATTAACTTGTCCTTAAAATTTCTGGTTGAACAATAGTTATGTAGAGTGTAGCTAGTGCTTTAAAGGCGATCATTATTCTTCAAATGTTTCTAAATGTTTTTCATCTAACGCTATATTTTACCATTCGTTCAAAATATTCTCAATAGGTAGTACGAGTAGAATATTTTTCATATTGAAGTTGCGAATTCAGATAAACAATTTGTGAAATTTATCAGGGTAGAGAGGGCGGGCACTGAGTAAGATACCCATTTCAAAAAATTATAACCATAAAGCTACCAATATGAAAAATGAGGTTCATTTAAATTGAAAGAAGAGATTCTAAAGGTAAATATAGATTTAAGTGTGGAACACAATATCGTTTAGATGATCCCCATAGTTGGTCAAACAAAAGTGTACTCATTTAACGGTGCCGTTCATTACTGCAACACGCTGATTTGAAGCCTCAATTCGGATGGTTGGCGGTCTGCCACAGCGAGGTTTGTCTGCTGTTGTCCCGGTTTCTTTGAATTTCAACACTAGTGCTTTTATGCACTTCTTCGCAGGACTTATTTCATTACCAAATATTCTCCTGTAATTTCTCTGCACATTAACAACAAAACCATTATTTTAGAAGTGAATTTCAACGATTTTTACTCGGTCCTCTTTCGTTTAATGCATTTTGAGAGTTATAATTTTATGACATTTAGGCGCATTATGTAATGATTGTCGGTAGCACTGATACATTAAAAAATAGAATCTCCTCTGTCATTCTGAATGAACCTGATCTATTATTTGTAGTTTTATGGCAGTAATTTGTTAAACGGGGTTCCTGACTTATTGCCCCCTTGTATTAGTAACTCACTGCCTCATGAACTTTGAGAGCGTACATTTTTTTAATTCACTAGTGCATTCTTACTACTTTATTTTTCGCCTTGAGGTGTTTTAGGTACAAATTAAACTTAAGTGTCGCTATTTAGACTGCATGCTGTGTACCACGAAGCATGAAAATCTGCCCTTTTTTGTGCTACCAAAGGACCAACATTTTTCGTTACGGCAGGTCAGACGTCATTTCAATTGCTCAACGCTAGAAGGCGCTGAGCTCGAAGATCAGGGGAGAGAAGGGACCGCTCTCACCCACTGGGAGAAACGTCTTTTTGAAGTACGTACGAGACTACTTTATAATCTTCTCCAATACCTCGTCGGTGGTTTTGCAAAGGTTATCTTTATATTGATACAACAGTGTATTTTGATTTGTTGTGTAGAGGAGGGAGGAGCAGCGACTGGGAAATACTTTCTGCTGAATGAGCCTATAAAAAAATTGCTTTCTGGGACTTCATTCGTTTTTTAATTTGATTTAATGTTTTTTTCCTTTAATCTCGTTGGCATAGGTTCTCTCTTTCATTCTTGTCAGTGAAACCGTCCCATCCCTAATTATTATTGTTTGTATAATGAAGTTTCTTCATTTTACCGTCCCTTGCTGCTTCTATCATTTAAATAAATTCTTCTATATTTCTATGAAACATTATTTTCTTAGGTTTTTCAATCTTTCCATTCTCACTCAATATTTTTGACGAGACGAGTCATTTTTTGATCCCGTTACTTTCTTTTTCGTTTCTTTTTCCTAACACCTTAGTTTTCTTCAGAACGAGGCGATGACGGGGACCCACACCCAGAACCCCGTGTATTCCCGCCTCACCCTAGCGCTGCTGGAGGACACTGGCTGGTACACGGCCAACTACAGCCTCGCGCAGGACCTGGCCTGGGGCAAGGGGCTCGGCTGCTCCTTTGCCACTCAGAGCTGCCTCGCCTGGATGGAAGAACGCTCCAAAGAGTGAGTGCAGTGTGGAGAAGCTAAGGTACTTGATGAGGCTGTGCTGTTCGGCCGATGTATCATCGTCAGCAGGTTGTTATCTGCTGCTCCTGGTGTTGTAACTTTAATTTATTTATGCCCGTAAATGATGCAGAACACTGTGATGAGACAGTATGTACCACTAAATAGTTACGGATTGTAAGATGAAGACATCTCCAGGACATCAGATTGTATTTATCACTCTGAGTGATAATAGTGACACGAGTGTGAGCTTTTTGTTGCTGGATATACGTTCTTTGCGTGACGTTTGATTTTTAGGGAGTGTGGCCTTCAGAGGTGTGATTTTCCAATAGAGAGCTACCTTCAGAGTGTGAACTAATACTGTCCTCGCCGTGCCTCAGGAGCCCAACGTTTTAGGAAACTGCTTAGCTACCCTCTGCTGATGGTATTGTGTATGTGAAGCAACTTTGGATTTTGTGTTACGTTAGGTCCAAGTATTTGATTGTAGTATGTGGTGTCGGAGCGACTTCATGTGAGGTAGCTCCAAAAGCTTAAGTGAATTCATATTTTAGACAGAAATTTATTTTTTATATTGAGACATGGTTTCTGAAGTTCACCGAAGGAATCGACGATTGCATTAGTTTTTAAATGTATGGCTAGTGTTTCAGTGCTTAGTAACACATATGTTCGGCTTTGGTGTCTACGAAATTGATAAACTCACCTTGTTGGTTCACAGAAATTTGACCCTACACCCGTTCTGCAACAAAGTGAAGCGCGATCCCCTGCAAACGGAGTGCATGGACGATAGAAGCTCAGTGGCGCTGTGCAACCTTGTCGAGTTCCCAACCGCACTGCCCGAACGCTACCAGGTACATGCTCAAATCGTAATTTTAGTCTTCACTAGCTGGCAGGACCAGCGAATAAAGTCTTTAAGAGTGGAAGTTCATGATCAAGCTGTAGCATAGATACCGCAATGATCTTTGCATTTACTGATGGAGGGTGTGACACCCATAGATGCATAGATAGTTACAAGCGTATTAATATATGAACTAGCAAGACCCGTGAAAATTTCACGGAAATTTAGATAAACCAGCCCATGAGAAGTGGTCCTCTCAAGCGTTGGACAGAGGTTAAAGGTTCAGGGCAGAGATAGTCCTGTCTTGGACGCAATTTTCTTCTTGATGATAAGAGTAGTCTGAACTCTATTAGGGATTTATAGATAGATAGATATATAGATAATCTGCTCATATGAACAGTTTATTTCATGCACACTGGGATATGTTGCATCAGAGTAAGATTTTTTTGAATGCATCTGCGATGAAAATTATTACCTGTTCGTGAAAGATAAAAATCTATTGGATAAAATAAGATTGTATAGCTGATCTGACTCGACCAAATTTTCTGGACCTTTCACCTGTTCAGTAATTTTCGTACGGTTATTATGAAGTAAGAGTTGCGCAAATAAAAATGCACAGTATCCACGTTCTAAATAATAAAATAGACATTTTGTGAGAAACAGCCTCTTAATTTATATACAAATTCTTGATGTTGGAAGAAAAACTACCCGAGTTGCACTAGTGATTGCACTTAAGAAGAAGGCAATTATTTCACGTACTTATGTGTCAAAATACACCATGAAATTATGTTCTTTCAAATAGCGTTCAGTTCATCATATATTTGATGGACTTTGATTTGTAAGCCCTGTGAGTGTGTAACTTTTTTGGGTCACCTTACATTTATTACTAATTGCTATATACCATTCATGGTTGTACTAAAAGCTTCTTTTCTTGTTCCAAAACATTACACAATATCGTCAATTTTTTTCATTACATATACCTTGCTTTATTGGATCTCCATTTTTGTATTTGAGTCACGAAATTTCATGAAAATTTCATGTTTGTACTTTTTCTTTAAATTATAAATGTTGTATCTCTTACTTGTGCCTTTATGCTATAAATTTAGTTTGTGTCTTAAATATGCGTGTACTCCTGTGCACCTTCACTGATTTAATAAAATGTTTTTCCTTCAGAATTTTCACAGCATTCCACACATCAGTGAGAAGCAGCTGAGCCACTACGGAGGCTCCGTGACGCTTGCAGATTATTGCCCTTACATTCAAGAATTTACGTGGAAGAGCCAGAACGTAGTCGTCCGGGGCTCACACTGCAACTTTCCAGAGAACAATCCAGGTGAAACATGCGGGCAGGTTTGAAGTCGCTCTGCTGTATGACTATTTTATTAGCGTACCAACCACCTCGAATGTATTAAGTTCTACTCCCTAGCGAGAACTTTTTCAATTCACTAAAATGACCACATAATAGTTAGAAATTTATTTCGATGCTACCTTAGCTAGGCCTTCGGTACTTCTATCATTTGTGCTCACTTTGCTTCCTTCCTTTTTCAAGCCTCCTATGCTGATTATTCTTTATCGTTTATTCCCCTTCTTTCTCAACTTACTGTTTCTATACACAAAGGATCTTGTGTGGGAACACACCTGTGCATACATCCTACGTTTTTCAAGTTCATATTAAATGGTCCCTTTTTTTTCGCTCTTCTTCCATGTAGCTGGGGAGCTTTAAACTAACTAATGAAAAATAAAAAAAGGTTCGATGTCCCCGATAAGGGCATTGTGTGTAATTATAAATATCTAATCATTAATGTATATGGAACAGTTTATGCATTAATTCATGTACAGTTCATGTACATATCAGTTGAAAAGCTGGAGTTGGCACTCGTGACCTTTTCGTGTGCATGTGTTGCAGGTAGCAATGATATTTTTTACTGCTACGATTGGAAATAAACAACAGTTTGTATTGGGTCCGAGTTATAATGACGAAGGAAGGCTACACAAAAATAGAACAGAAGGAAGAAAACTATTTTTGCCGATCAAGCTACTTATGAGCGATTTGAGAAAATGCTTAGCTGTCTAGCAGATCTACGCCCGATCTCAACGAAAAAATACTTTTATTACCACATGAAGTTTATCTATCTCAAAATTTATGTATTATACGCATTTTACCCCGATGTATCTCAAACTAAATATGAATAAGATCGGTCTGAAAGCTTCCAGTTCTTAATTAAATATGATTGTCTAAAAAAAATTCACCATCACGGCTTTTTTGTAATGTTGATGAGTTTTACAGAACCGGAGCGTAATTTTGCGCTGGAAAACTACAGCTCGAACTCGCTATGCCTGTACCACGACCAAGAGTGGACGGAACGCACGTGTCACCAGATGCGCACATGGCAGCACTGGGGCTCTGGCTGCTACGAGTACGTGTGTCGTGACAGCCGTGTGCATATAATCGTGGCGAACCGAACCTTCACGTGCTACCACGCCAACCAAGTGAGTTCAGGTGGAGCATGCTGGTGAGTTAAGTCAAGGGAATATGAATCTTATCTTTTATTTATCATCGCTCCGGCTACATGACCCAAGTGAATGTGTGAAGCATATCTGCTAACATGTCGCCTAGATCTGCAAGTACCAGGAATTGAAGCAAAAGCGAGTGTGCTGCTCTTCTATCAACGAGACATGTCTGAAAAAATGCGTATGAGCATTAGTCTTTTTGATCTCTGCCGCAGGACAATAACATAATGAATTAACTACTGCACTGTGTGCCTTACTTGACAGCATTGTTATAAACAAGTTGTAAAATCGCATATCAGTTCCTTTAAAAAGTTAATCGTATAGTGTTCAGAATGAAATTATAATACTAAATGTGTGATTAGTTACTGCTTTGTTTAGCTGTTGTTCTAGTTTCAAAAGCGTAGCCGTTCGCGTCTTAAAGCTTCATTTCCGCCTGTCTTTTATAAGGTGATCTCCATTAAGATCTTCGAGCAAGGGTGGCTGCACATGGGCGGTGTCGTATGCCCTGCCTGCTCGGATGTCTGCAAGGTAATGCCGACGCAAAAGCTTTTGTTACTCCGCCGCGAGAGGTAAAGCAGGAAGTGTTATGTCAGGGGTTATAAAAGAACATCTCTTGGCTTTGCATCAGAGGATTAGGTACCCAGTTCCTCAACACAATGAACCAAAGTACTTCGATGTTAATTAGTGATACAGCACAAGCGAGTTAGGTTCATTGGGGGCTTAATCTTGTTTAAGAGGGTAGGCGCGGAAATAAGTTTAGCTATCTGTTTAGCAATCTGGCTCCTTGAGAGAACAAGTATATGTAATAGAATTAGGTTTGTCTATCGTATAGTTATGGAGACTGACGACGTCAGGTTGACACCATTAGGTTGCCTCGTCTATGAATAGGCCTTCGAGACATCTGTTTTTCGAACCCACGTCCTACAATTTTCATATCTTCTTCGCTATCTTTTCTTTGTCTCGTCTTCCACTTCTTTTTTAACTTACTGTTTATATGCAGTGGGGATCCTGTGGGGAAATACACCATGTGCATAGATTCCTCCTTTTCTAGAGTCCCCACTTAATGCTCCCTTCTCTTCCGGTGTGACATATTCTAAGTAAGTAAAGCACTACAATCTATACCACCACCACTACTAACCCATTGGCAAAGCGCAGCGGAAGTTTCTGCGAGGATAGTAAAGTGAGTTTGTAGAAGGGAGCGAGGGGTAGAATTTGCTTGTAGCGCAGTATGGCTTTATACAGAGTTGAATAACGTAGCAATACATTATTTTATGAACATTTAGAAGATGCAGTTAGAGTATGTCATCTATTGAAGGCCCGATAGTATAGTAGTGGACAATAGTGCCCGAAATACAATACTTGAAATTGGTCCCAAAGAAGGAAATGAAAAACTATAGACTGGCATAGATGAAGAAGATAAGTTATTATCTGCTGGAAGTGGTAGTGATGACAGGTAGAGTTAGGGATCGTGGCTGTAAATTCATATACTGACTTATTGTTCAAAATGAGATACAGTGGTTTGTGTGAATGGACGAATTCGTTTTGTCTTGCTTGGGATATGAAGTGGAATGTTGAAAAGTATATTGTATAATGTTAAGGGAAATACCATGTTAAATAGTTTCTTACAACGTAACAGTATTCCAACTTCAGGTTCATACTTTGCTGAAGGAAACTTTGAAATTAATATTTTAACGTTTTTATTAAAGATCTATTTTGTCTTTAACTGATATGGTACTCATACTAATCTCGACTAAATTTTGGACCATGAGAATAGTTCTTCCCTACCGTACACCCTGTGCTATCATGGCTTTGTTCACGTATTGAGGATCCCATCGTTGACCTGTCCAAGGTTCAGTATTATCAATTCTTCCTAAGCAAAAGAGACGTAAGGACACACGCGCACGTGTCACCTATCCAGCGTTGGGTGCGGTAGTTACGCTACATTACCGTGCCACAGTTTCGTGTTACGAATGATTATCTGCAATTATTAAGATCATCGGCTTCATCTGATCATTAGTATGTAGTTTTATAGAATAGTTAATTTGAAAAAAAACTATGGAACATACGTGCAATTTGAGTAATACGTGCAAAAGTACGATATCATGAGGATAAATACGGTAGAAACTGATGCGAAGTAACATGTTTGCAGCAAGTATTATCGAATCAAACTTCGTCAATCATCAGATATGTCTCAAGTGTGGTGCTAGAGACCTAACCGCCTTTTCCTATGAAGCTATACAGCCATTGGTAGCTTATAATCACGCATTAAACCCAGCTGACTTTCCACGCAAAATTAGTTTGTTGAAATTCGCAATCTTTTACCTAAAAAAGGATTACAAACTTAAACTAAATGTCACCACGGTTTGCAAAGCATATTAAAAAATTTCGTGCGATGTGAGACATAGAATGTACATCTCAATTGCAGGGAGTTTATTAAAAAAAAAATTACCTGGTCAGTTTGAACCACCGTTAACTTTTCGCACAGGGAGGTCACAAGTTCTGCCGTCCGGACAAACTGCCGCCGCCTCATGTCAATTACTACAGAGACCAACTCAGGTGTGGTGGGTCTTCTGTGGGCCCGTCACTGCTGCTTCTGACAGCGTGCGCTGTCGCAGTTCTCACCCTAACTTCAACACATCAACCTGAGGGTGTGACAAACATTTTAACTGACATCGCGAGAAGTACTGTAAAAATGAAGAAAATCGTTAGTGAACGTGCAGCGCAACTAGATAATAATCCGTATTTGCATTGTGCTTTGATATTAAGAAACTTTTTAAAAAATTCTCTTATACTGTACACAATTTTAATCAGTAAAATACTTTTAAATCCCACAGTTTTAGCGTTACAATGCATCATAAGTTATATTTATCACCAAATTTATAATGCACGTTGCATTATGACAAGAATAAATAGCTACGACTCGAGTATCGGCAATGGCTCTAAAATTTCGCATGCTAAGTCGTTTCCTACAAGAGACAGATGATGCTATTCTAAGGTCTAGTCAGCACTGTGCATATGCACCAGAGCATAAGCGGATTCCGTAACTACTCCAGATTATACAGACCGGACAGCTAATGCGGCTGCAGCCTCGCTTCCAGATTATTAGGAAACGCCTTAGTCTTGCCATACGCATTAATTTATGCTGTCGAGAATAGGTTGTGACGAGTAGGAAAGACCAAAATATTTCTAACTTAATCTGTAATTTGAGTTCGTCTAGGAAACAGAACGGATAAGTTTTCAAAATACTGTGCCTGCATCCAGCAGTTTTGTATAATTGTTAGTAAACAGTTTCAGCAAACCCCCTTTCCACCTATAAGCATTTTTTGTTGTTCCTTATCGTATATACTTATATTAATCAATATCGATTTTTTAATTGAGTGAACAAATTGAATGTTAGATGTATATCCCCTGCGTACATTTCAGTAGGTCGTAGATTAATCGAAGAAGCTCTTTCGACAATGTTATACCAAAAAAGACTATGATTATATCAGTATTCCGAATATGGTATTTTAGTTTACGCATCCACGCAGGGGAAAAAGTAATTAAACATAATCCATTCCGTCTGTTCACAAGCACAGTACTAGATCTCTTAGCTATACGTTATATTTCTCAAATTTGTACTTGTGCACTTTGAAATAAAATGTCTTTTTAAATACCTTTTTATTTCCCATTGGCAAATGGGAAATAAATTCAACCAAATCGAATATGAATGTTTGGTATTCAACAGGGACCACGATTTGCCAATGGAAGTCGTTCTTAGAACGTCTGGCACTGGTAAT
>VOMN01071276.1:0-28220 GCA_014899125.1 Orchestia grillus | reverse complement strand
GTTCTCCATTACCTTAATTTTAAAATTGCTTTGCAAGAAAGATATTCCTAATTATCAGAAACTAAATGTAAATCTAAAAGATTCGTTTGACCGACAGCATTGACACGATGCAAGCAAGAACACCTCGGCAACTCCCGTCAGCAAACTAAAATTGCCACTTCGTTTTAACGTACAACTTAACATTCCCTCAGAGCATTTAACCTTTTACTAACCAAACTATCTCAGCCTCAAGGTTGCAATTAACTTCGTATGGAAAACCAGCCGCAGCCTCTTGCAGGTATGTAATAAAACTACTTTTAGCACTTCACGAAAAACGAGCATTCCACAGAGACGGTCGAGGGATAATAGCATGAAACCAAACACCAAGACGGCGCTTTACGGCTGGTCACTGACCGACAAGATCGATGGCGTAGACGGGCCGATCTCTGGCCAGGGCGTCGATGTTGTTGCACCAGAGGCCGGACCCACACCCGAACCCGTGGACCAGCACCAGGGGTGTGAGGGGGCTGGACAGGTTGGCCTGGATGGTGAGGACGCGGTCCCCAGCGGGGTCTATGACGGGCCCAATATCCACGTAGGTCTCGTGCTCCACAGACTTCACACCTGAGAGGAAGATATTTTAAGCCTTCGACTCCTGAATCAAGATCTGACTTGAATAAATAGCAGTGCTACTGTTTACGGAGTATAGCTACGTTGCCACGGGCTTTATTATTCTCAGTGGCACACGTCTAAAGCGTCACACTCGATAGTCGCTCCAACTCTACGGTATTTCCAACAGCGAACTACTATTTCAAACGATACGAAATCATCACGGTCGGCATTATGGGTCAAGAAGAAAAAGATGCGTTCGGAACGTGTTTAGGTTGATTCGTACATCGTTAACTTTGTGAGCTTATAATACATAAGAAAATTACCATGTCATGATATTGTCTGAGCTACTAAAAAAGAAATAACCAGTTGGGAGTTTTCTTAGACCTTCTTGTCAGGACTACACCTCTAAAAATTCAAAAATTTCCCAAGCAGTACAGAGTTAGTTTCAACATATTTAACAGGAAAACTTTGTATTCAAATAAAGTGAAATAAAGTTTAAGAGAATAAGCTTTAAACACAAATAATGTTTTCAAGATTTTATACGGAAGAGAAAGAAAGCTAGATAAGTAAATTCATATCGACCGTCTGGACGAAATATTTATAGTTACTCATACCGTTTCATCTGACTTATTACGCTGGTTTTCGCATCTTGCGAGAAGAATCAAAACCCATTTTGGTCCACAAGAAAAACTTATAGTGATGGTAAATTTGCATTCCCGTACAATTAATACGAACGTCGCCGTAAAAATCAGTGAGGTATATGCACTGTAATAATGAACTCCCGTGCATTGCATCTCAAGTAACAATAAATGGTAGAAAATTCCAGCATCCCACTTGGCACAAACCAGGTACACGCAGTCGTCGCAGTGTTTTGCATCTGCAGGTATCGCACGAAAGTGTTACCACACTATGATTGATCATTTAGCATTTATTGAATATCACAATATCAACCGTTAAACTGATTATCGCGAGAACTCCCTCGCCAACGTTATTACATTCACACGGTCAGTAACCATCTCGAGAACTCCGTCGCCGACGTTATTACATTCACACGGTCAGTAATCATCTCGAGAACTCCGGGGCCGGCGTTATTCGATTTACACGGTCGGTGCCGATTGCACGGACCGTGTGAATGTACCGCCGACCACCTGAGCATTGACATGCTGCAGTTTGATAGGCTAAATATCGTATACAACATGATAAAATTAAATAAAAAATAATAAATGTATTCATGTTGTTCATAATAAACATTGAAAATGAATTATATTAGATGTATTACATTAAAAAATATTACGCCAATAATTAAATCACTTCTTAGCGACATCCAGTATGAGAAACGAAACCACCTGAGTGACATTCTTTTCAATATATTAATGTTTACACTAACCCCTATAATGCAATGTATTTATACTTAAGTGCAAAGTTAATATGCCTAAGAAGAGCTCAAAAAACACATGTAATAGACTATCATTTAGTTAGTATTCCTCCTACCCTCCTCCTAAGATTTTGGGAATAGCAACACTTTGCTTGCAGTGGAGTCTCCCTTTCAAAATTACTCGCAGCCAAAAAAAAGTACATCGAATAAAACTCAACTTTTACAAGTACGACACAATGAAAAATTATGCCCAAAAACGCACACCCACAAAAATATAAGAAAAAGATTCCATTGACAAACAACCGCATTACCTTAAAATATCCACGAAAAAGAAAACAGTGTAACGCGCACATCGAAATAGCGGCTCACTTCTAATAGCACACACTAGACTCGTGCTAGCCAGGCGGGGGCGAATCATATCGCATCATAGAACTCCAAAGCCAATCTCTCTCTGCTGGGCACTGCACCGGGGAACCCGAGTGGGGAATGTGACCGTGGTGGTCACGTGTCCAGTCAGCGTACGCAATTAGATCTTTTGTATGGACTTATCACCCATTAGGGCAAAGTCCCAAGCCTCACAGGAGACTCATAGTTATTTGCAGCTACAGGAAAACTATTATTAATTCCGATCGCTGAAAAGTTTACGTCATACGTTCGCGGTTTGTATGGACTTATCACACATTAGGGCAAAGTCCCAAACCTCACAGGAGACTCATAGTTATTTGCAACTACAGGAAAAATATTATTAATTCCAATCGCTGAAAAGTTTACGTCATATGTTCGTGGGACGTCACTTGGTCTCTAGGAGAACAGCAATGACTTGACGAAAGTGCACGTCCGTGTGGTTGGCTCCTTCCATGGCAGGTTTTCGGCTCAAAACGTGCAATTTTGTGACCAATTTCTCGCTTCGTTTGAGATTTACGAGTACGCTCGGGAGTGGTCGGTTCGGACTAGGAGAAATCAAGGAAGGATTAAATTCATGTTCCGAAACCCCGGCACACTTCCTCTCTATAGGGCATTTATCGGAATTGTACTTGAGACACTAGAATTGAAAGCATCAACCCGAAATTTATCACACTTCTCGGAGTAGAGAGCGTTATTTATCTTTCTGTTAATGTTGCTGACGCCCAATGTATATTTTTTAGCGGCGACACTCAAACATTTTCTCGTAATTTGATGAACGTGTACAAACGATCCACAACAAAAGATGCAAGTAGCGATTTCTAAGCGTTTTTTACTCATTGAAGATGTTTCACTGGGCTTCACACAGTTGGTGCTATCAGCCTATAAAAGATGAGTTCAATATCAGTTGTTCTCGAGAACTGAAGTACGTTTGGTCTACGGGAAAATTACTACGAACAGTACTTAAAAATTAACTTGGATACAATATAAAATATAGCACGAGGTGATATTCTGGAACTCATGCATCTTGAAACGACTGAAAATCTTAGAAATAAATAACAGTTTGAAGAGTAAGCGTGAATTACTATGAACTGAAGTCACAAGGAAAGTATTTTAACACTATCTACAATGTGAATCATATCTAACTGCTACGTTTTCTCCTCCATACGTAAAAGTTTGGTGATACGAGGAAAGTTCCACACCAAACCGCAAGACAGAAAAGCTGATAACTCGTGATTTTAGCGGCAAGTATTTTTATGGTTCGCTCAAGGTTGGTCCGACCGCACCTGGGCTCTTGTTTGAACAGCCACCGCTGGCACCACCAGTCGTAGTCTCAGGAGCGAGTCACTACCGTCCGTAGAATTGTGGGCCCCACTCTTCCTCATGTGAGTTACTGCAGCACTTCACTTCTTCAATGCTTGGAATAACTGAAATGTGACGGCTGATAATGGACGTGAAGGCTGATAATGGAAGTAACGGCTGAAAATGGAAGTAACGGCTAAAATGGAGGTAACGGCTAAAATGGAAGTAACGGCTGAAAATGGAAGTAACGGCTGAAAATATAAGTAACGGCTGAAAATGGAAGTAACGGCTGAAAATATAAGTAACGGCTCAGAACGCACTCGTCACAATGCCGGCAAGAATCGGATCCATGTGTACGCTAAACAGTCATCACAAAATGAACCTATTCAGTCTCATCCATTCATGGGAAACTTCTGTACACCTCGGTCTGGCCGCATAGTGCTGCTGGGGATCACAGTGCTGTCATCATTACGACGAAGGCCAAAGTAACATCTACCAGAGCTAAACTGTTACTGTTATAACTTCTGCCTGTCCTATGCTCCCTGAGCAGGAAGGGTCCTATTAACAAATTAATAGACAGTTGGGGACGTGGAATCTATGTACAAGTGTGTTTCGACATAGGATTACTCCGCACACAGATACAGCTGGTTAAAAAGAAGAGGAAGAAAAGACAATGAAAATAGATACCGAAGAACGTGTGAGAGAAGCAAAATGGGCACTAAAGATAGAAGTCCTGCAGGCCTATCTATAGATGAAGTAACTTAACAGAGGAGCTAAATTGTTATGTCGGTAAATACATGCGCAACACATTTCAATACCGTTATCGTTAACTGGACGTACGGTGAGGTCTCTCATTCTGACCTATCCATTTGTCGATCTCGCTAGCAAGACCACCGTGTTTTCAAATGCATCTCTACGAAATCTCCAATAAAAACTTAACGATTATTGAACGATAAATCGTTAAGCTCCGAGATAAAAATAATTGTACACGCATCTCAGTACAGAAGGGAAGTTGTGAATTTACGGAAGAGAAAAGGGTTAATCGGAAGCTCTGGATAACTTAAAACTACTCAAATCCCGATGCCATTTACAACTTCACATCGGCCTATCAACGAAACACTAAGACGCGGTAAAGAGAAGTCAGTCACGCGGGTGGTTGCTTAGTACTTTCTCTGAAGGCGCATCATCATTAAACTCAATTACCCTGGAGAAACCTTCGAGAGAATGACACCCAAGAACGACGCAGGGGAGTCCTTGATCGCTTTAGAAAGTGTATTCCAATGGCGTTAAACAAGGTAAGCTTTTGGGCGTATGCTATTAATATTCTTATTGGAAAACTGGCAGGTCGATTGGAGAACTTTTTTCTAAAATGATATCAAGTTCCCGGCTTGTGCTGTACATCTGACGTAATATTTTGAATTTTAGCCATATGTTCAGATTTTATCTTCATGATAGAAAAATCTCGCTTTAGAATACAAACATTCCCATTCAGCGTCGTTTACATTCGACGAACCCTAATGATGCTTGGGTTAGGTTGGAGATGCTTCAAAACTCCACGCTTGGGACGAATCAATCGAATCAGTGGCACTGCACATCCCTTCAAAATTGATGGTACACCAAGACCACAGCGCCACTTGTGGTGCAAGGTCAACAGTGAGTCAAGAAAAACGATTTCATTTCAGACTCAAGGACAGAAAATTTAGAAGCGCACAGTGAGTCAAGAAAAGCGATTCCATTTCAGACTCAAGGACAGAAAATTTAGAAGCGCTTTTCCTTGGCAAAGTGCCAGGTAGAATCTGAGACGGATCTCCGAGACGAGGTGTCTCTCTACAGAACAAATTACATTTGTCTGGAGGCTGCGTCGGACATGCCGTCAGGAACTTACCGTACAAAACACTGCTTCAATTACTGGTGCTAAATTCTAGTAAATCCATCAATACTACCGAGGAGTTCAAGTTTTTTTTTCCGAGAGCCAGAGTACATAAAAAATGCAAAAGAAAAGACCTTAACTGCGATTGTAAGAGAGGGTTCAGTTGTCCACCGCCGCGCCCAAGAACGTTGCTTTGATACGCCACCCCTTCGACGTAAAAAAATGTCATTTTCTCATTGAAAATATGATGAATTATGTCACAGCTGAAATTGTTTTGAACGGACACATTACCTCATTAAAAACACAATTATATTTTCAATTAAAACCCTCAACATAACCAAGGGAAAAAATACTTTTTCCCTAACAAATCTCAGATTTTTTGAAGAATCGGTAACCCGTCAAGTTTTTCCTAAAGTATCTTTGTGAGCACAGTCTCCGCAGCAGCTAACTAAGCGTCGTTGCGTAGGAGTGAAGTTACAATTCAGTCAAGTCACAATTCAGTCAAGTCACAATTCAGTCAAGTCACAATTCAGTCGAGTCACAATTCAGTCGAGTCACAATTCAATCGAGTCACAATTCAATCGAGTCACAATTCAGTCGAGTCACAATTCAGTCGAGTCACAATTCAGTCAAGTCAATTCAGTCAAGTCACAATTCAGTCAAGTCACAATTCAGACATACACACGTTCGTTGGACCACCAGGCCGCCGTTGGGACGAGAGAAGGAAAGCGACGCCAACAGTCGTTGCTCTTTGAAAGTCTGCTTGGGAACTTGCTCAAGGAGTGGAAGTTAGCCGCCTCTAACGTGTGAAATTTGTAACATGAACCCGCAACTGTATCTCGTGCATCGTATTTGATAAAACAGTCCCTAAAATAAAATAGTCCTTCTGTCAGAACAACCTGAGACTTGTTTATGTTCAACATGTAAAAAACATTGGTGCAGTGCAGGTCTAAATGAAGATAGACACAGGAATGACGTATAATGAAATTATTACTTGAACAGTTCATATATATATATATATATATATATATATATATTCGAGGGCTAGTATAGCTCCTAGAGAAGTAATACAGAACAACATAACAATGGTTCAATAAATGGAACCAATAAAAACTGGGGAAACCTGATATCATACACAATATAATACAACACAAAATGACAACTGTACAGCGACAGGGGAGACCTAACACCACACAGTGCAACACAGCACAAAATGGTAACGGTACAGCAACTGGGGAGACCTAATACTACATACTGTTCAACACAGCACAAAATATTAGGAAAACAACAGGGGAAACAAGAGTATCACTCACCAGACATGAGGTTAGCGGCTGTGTCTTGCAGTTGGTCCTCTGACGTGCGACTCCAGCCCAGCGCTGAGGAGTACGAGCTGGGGGACAAGTCCAAACATTTCAAACCACCAAATCATTTTAGCGATAAGGGTGCATTTAGCTTTGTGTGAGAAATTATTTGCTGCCTTGTGCATACCTGCAATAAGGCTGCATTTCCCTTATCACAAAAAACTAGCAGCATCTTCATGAACCGGTAGTTATGTTTTTTTGGTCGCCAATGGGTTAACCCTAACCCATTAATGTTGAGTGGCAAACATTTGTACCGAGTAGGTATTGTTATTCCTACGGTTATTAACGCTTTAACAGATTTGAAGTCACTTTTGAACATAAGGTAAAGAATGCCATGCGTAGAACATATGGTAAGAATGCCACGCGTAGAACATAAGGTAAAGAATGCCATGCGTAGAACATATGGTAAGAATGCCACGTGTAGAACATAAGGTAAAGAATGCCATGCGTAGAGCATCTGCTACACTTGACCTAATCTTGTTTTATATTCAAACATTCATTTCAACGCGCCAATGTAAATAACAAAAAGGTTAGTAGTAATAGTAGTATTAGCAGCATAAATTACAGGGCTTCAATGACTCGGAATATGTCGGGTTGAAAGAAGAGGGACCATTTAGTATGGAATATAAAGAATTGGGAATCTAAGCACAAGGTGTGTTCCCACACAGGATCTACTGCGCATAGAGATAAGTTAAGGATTAAGAAGAAGAAAAACAAAGACGAGACAGCGAAGAAGATATGAAAAGTAAAAGAAGTAAAGTGGGCACGAAAGATAAACGTCCCGAAGGCCTACCTATAGATGAGGTAATCTAACAGTGTCCCCATGACGTACCATAAATACACCCAACCAACCCAATTAGCTGGTCATGCCCATGTGAACGAAAAAGATTTATTTTCACCGTTAAATAATTTCCGACATGAATGAGGTAATGCTTTTGAGTCCTGTGCGTATACATTAACAATTTCCAAGTTCGCTCAAATTAACTTGATCCTACCAAGTCAAAACTGAGCCGAAACTGAGGCGTTCCTGTACGACTCAAAAGGTTTCCCCTAAAAGACGGATGACCCTTTCGTCCCCGCGTCCTTTTAGTGTTGCCACCCAGTCCAAGTCGTGCAAAGAACGAAACATTTTCGCCAGGAGATAATCATGTTTTATAGGATAGGTAGGTGTCCGGTAACATCGTTCGTTCACAAGTTGAAGGTAATAATGCAGGTGAAGGAATGAAACCAAGCATTTTTCTAATTTCGCTCAGGAACGCTGGCGAACTTATGATTTGTGCTATGGGAGACCGGATTAAATATAAGTAGCGATTAATGCTGAAAACTCTATGGAATGAATTTTGTCTAGGGAGACCGAATTAAATATGAGCTAATACTGCCAATCGTACAGCATAAATTGTCCCTCAGGAGACGAGAGTCACCCCTTTGAAACTTTAAGAAAATGAAGGCTATTCAAAATGTTCTTGAATTACGATTCTTAACGAAATTCTACAGTGACGCGTCTCGTTTAGGCGCGCAGTTGTCGGGCGAGGCAACATCAGATATGAGTTAAGAATAAGCGGCATCCAAGAGTATCAAATGCTCATGACAAACACGTCATTAACTGTCCGTCTGGAGAGAAGGCGAGCGAGGAATTCAAGAATATACCTTAACTACAATTGAAGATTCTTATGATATTATTCAGACCACATTTGCCCTGAATTTAGATAAGGTAAGAACAGCACGAATCTTTTTACGATCAGTCATAATTTTTTTATCATAATACCAGCTATAACTGTCCGGTAAGATTGGTATAACTTATTACCGCAATATTCGGCAATTCGAATCGTATCATAGGGTACCATAATAAACTATTTTGCTTGGAAACGTTAAACGGAATATTTACAATAATGTTGTGTTTCACGTTATTTGCACAAGCCTGAAATAGGGTATCGGCTACTAGCTTTTAACCTTACATGGACAAACTTATTTTCTAAATTAATAGAGTGTCTTGTGAACAGTGGTTCATATTTGAAGCACTGGAGTGTATGCCCATTCTAGTTTAAAATGAAACAATTAAAGTTTAAGGCTACGCTGTATTATTTCTAGTGCCTTTAAGGAATTTTTCATTTTATTATTTTATTAGCTGTTTACAGCTCCCTAGCCACATGGAATGCGATCTCAAGACAGCGAATACAAAGAACCATTTTGTACGGACTTTAGAGTGGAATTTATGCATAGTTGTGTTCCCACACAAGATTCCCCGCGCATAGAGACAGCAAGAAGAGGAAGAAAAGATAAATAATAATTAACGACGAAAGCATGGAAGTGGACAGACGCAAAGTGAGTACGAAAGAGAGAACTCCCGTAAGCCTATATATGTATAGCTCAAGCAACCTAAAAGTGCCTTCCTTGGGTGTGCCCCCCTTGGGGATGCCAGTCCCCACAGCATAGGATAGACAAACCTAACTACCCTAACCCTATTGCCTATTTATGCCCCCAGAGGGATTGCCCTTCAGGAATAAGAGTAAGTTTTTCTAGAGTTAATAGAAGCACGAATCAGTGGACGTCCTTCAAAATACAGTCGCCAGACACACTTCCGCATCGACGTATATTGAATAATATAACTGTTCGGTTTGAATTCTTGAGTGCAGTTGTTAGGAGAGATGTAGTTTTCCCACCCAAGCCCGGTGAATACAAGAGCCTGGTTTGTTTTTAGGAGGGCAGTTTTAGCCCTCACGAGCAGGCAGTGAAGCTTCTGGCTAGGTGTCAAGGTTGGAGCACTTCACAGAGGTCCCGCAGTATTTTAATAGAAGTGAAATTGTCAACATGGGAGCCCACCACCTAAGTAAAAATAAATTAAAAAGTTCGCCGTCTCGTCTAATATCACGAAAAAACGTCAACTCTAATACGCAACATCAGGGGAAATCAAATCAATACCCGTACCAGGTAAGAATATCCGACTATACAGTATGTCAGACGGAATGCGATTACCAAAGTAAATACAGAAAGCAAACGTTTAGATTGCTTTAAAGCAAGATTTACAGAAGCGAATTCTTACGTCACAATAATTCTGACCGGGAGGGGAAAATCTTTCAAGTAATTCTTAACCCTTTCAAAGCTTTAACTTGAGAGTGATATAGCGAGTAGAAAGAAAAGGTGTTCCTCAGTTAAATCAGCAATAAATTTCAGACATTTACGAGCACATCGATCATTAAGGTGCCACATCCCTTCCGTAGATAATTGAATTGCATAAAGATGAAGAGGTTGGCGATGTTACGAAGACTCGAGGCAAAACAAGGAAGCTCTCGGTGCAAACTTTTGGATGATACGAATGAACACACAACTCAAAATTATGGAAATTTTCAGACAAAAGTCCTGTACTGTATTTGATTATTTCGAGAGGTACACTGACGTCATTTTCGAAAGACATCTCATTACTGTCACCACTAAAACAGAACAGATGTTATTCTGGAGCAGGTTTGGAATAATTAGTTGAGAGAGTCAGCAGCTGTCGAGGAGAACTTGCTTCATGGAGAAGAAGAAATTGAGTTCGGAAAGCCTAGGAAATTCTAGAAAGCAATTCCAAACGACACTTGAGCAAATGATCGTAGCCACAGAATGAACGCAAGTGAGGTTAAATTGTATACGACGTAATAAAATTTTTGTCTCCGGCATTGAAGTGTTATTTCCTAGCCCTTTTTATTGCAAAACAATTGAAATGGTCATTGATATTGTACAACTACCAAAGGTTCCTTTTTTATCGTACTTGTAGTATATTTACTGCTGGTATTGCATTGATGAAAGGTCAGTTTGAAAATTCTTTGAATGAAAAGAGGAATTAAGTTCTAGCATTCATTTTTTTTATTTGGCATAGTAAGTCAAAAAGTGTTGTGCATCACATACGTAGATTTAACACGTAAAAGACGCTGGATCTAAATCCGAAGACAGGCAGACATTCAAAAACGTCTAACCGGGATGATCGGTAAATCGTTAGAATGTCTTTCAAAGACATTCGTATAAATTCAGTCAAGAGACATGAAGTAACACAAAGAAAAACTGCTTCTAGCAGGTACATTAACAAACGAATACATTGTCGAGTTCCAGCATGCAAACCTCTAATTTCTAAGAAACACCAAAGAGCCTCGTCATGATTTAGCAAACGAGCGTGTTGTCAGAACAAATAAAAAATGAGATGGAATTGATTTCAGCGATAAATCGAAATTTTAGTTGTTTGGATCTGATGGTAGAATGCACGTACGACGCGAAACCGGCGAACCATTATGTGTTGAATGAGTTAAAAATACAGTTAAGTTTGGAGGTGGAAGTGTGTTGGTGTGGGGCATGATTTCCTCCACAGGAGTTGGCCCAATTGTCCGTTTGATAGTGAAATCAATGGTACAGTTTATAAACAGCTTCTTCGCGCACATGCCATTCCTACAGTACACTTTGCTCCAGTTTAACCTCCTACTTTCATGCCCAACAATGGGCCTTGCCACAAGGCATAAAAGGTGACTGTTTTTTTTTTTAAACAGGCAGGTATTGCTGCAATGAAAACGCCAGCTCGAAGCCCTGGCCTAAATCCAATTGAGAATCTTTGCAAGATCAATGTAGAGAGAGGGATCAGATGAAAACTTCGGGAAATCATGATTACTTGTTGGAGTTACTGTAGGAAGAATAGGAATAAATAACCCCGGTATGTTTTGAAATGGATTAATTTAGATCACGTGACCAATGGTACAATGAGGTCGTCAAGAATAAAGGAATGTTCACGAAATATTAAATAATTTTGGCTAATTGTACTTTAAGAAGGAGTTTCCAACCCGGTTCTCAACTTTAGACAAATCTGAGATACTCCTATTTCGTCTCAAATTGAATTATTGAAGAACGTGTGAAGGAAAACCGAAAAATTTCGTACGAAGTTTGTATATATATTGACAGTATTTACACTTGAAAAATTTCACTAAAATTTCTCCAATACTTTCAGAATAATAATTTTTTACAGTATCGTTTTGTTCAGGTTTCTTACATTATTGACGGTAAAGTGTGGTAGGAGCAACACGTACGAGGGAAACAGAGGGAGAAAGAGACAACTGTGATGCATAATTTTTACAAGTTATGCTTTGTGCAGCTATATTAGCCCTGTTTAGAAATACAGATAAACATCGAAGTGCACTTTATGCGTATTAATTATGCCATACTTACCCATTGTACTGGTTTAACAACATATGACAATATTTTCAGATACAATAAATGATTTTGAAAAGAACTATTTAAGGGTAGTTTCACCATTTATGAATATCTTGTTAGTTGAAATTTGGAGCGAATTTATAAAGAGAATCTTAAAATATACTTAACGATAAAAAAAAGCAGTCGAGCGAAGTCGCAAAATTATACCTTAGGTTATGATTTAACCCTCGTATCAATGACTAATGGCCTGTAAAAAAAAGTAAATACCTTTCTTTGTGGATGCCTTTGAAGAACATGGCGACCGTTGGGTGCAGTATTTCACGAGTTAATAATGACACCTTGTGTTCTGTAGAAACTTTTAGGAATATTATCTCGATTTGAAAGCCAAAATAACTCTGTAAACGAGAAAAATTATGCAGTTAGATTATAGAAGGTTATAAAATATCTTTTAAAATCATGGGGCATAAATTTTGGCCAATTTTACTCACGCTGATTTTCAAAGAACTCATAGGGGCATTCGAAGCCTTCCCAACACAATCGCATACAATCGCTCTGATAACGCAAACAAGAAACTAAATTGGCAATTAAATCACATTCTATCAGAAAACATGAGAGGCAATTTACACGAGCAGGAGACTAACACGCGATCTATGTACTTCCACCAAACAAACCAGGGCAAAAAAGTAGACGCGATCAAATTCTGAAGTCCGCACCGGACACGCAACAATTTGCATGGCTCAATTGGACATCGGTGGCTATAAACATTTCAGAGAAACGAAAGCCGTGTGAAGGCACACCTGAAACCCTTTTCTCACTCGCGTGAAATGTAGCAATACCAGCCGATATATGCTAGATGTAAAACTAAATATTTGTATAATAAAAAAATGACCGAACGAATCCCAGAAAGTCTTAGTAAAATAATATATATGGGATAAGATTACAATATAATAGCTACTTCCACCGCAGGATCAGTACCACGTGTAACCCGAGTGGGATGCGGTTGTCGAGGCTCTGCAGGGCAGAAACCGTTAGCGCACACAAGGTCTCAAGCCTTCACGCCCTCGTGTGACTCTCAAGTCGTAAGTAAATTCAACTTCTATGTCACCTTGACGGATTTAAGGTCACCCTTCAACCTCGGGAAACCCTTGTCACAGTAAATCCATTCCCATTTTTTTCACGGAAACATTCATTCTAACACGCAGGAACTAAGCAAATTAACAAAAACGAGGGGGTTTACCAGTAGAAATTCTGATTTAGGGTGTAAAAAATCAACATATTGGCAACTAATAGCATTTAAGCACTTTTTCTCAAGCGATTCCAGCCCATTTATTTAATTTTTTATCTTTTCATGATGTAAGTAAACAGATAGTTTCATTGGTTCAAGTAGAAAACACCTGTATTTATAACATTTAAAATAATATTTAAAACTCTTTACTCGGCCGCATAGAAGTATCAGCATATCCATTAAAAACAAGTGGGGGTACATACCGTACAAATGTATATCTCAGCTTGTAAGTGACGGGCTTTAACCGACGTGATGTACCGATTACGAAACGCTTGATGATGATAACAATCAGAACGAGGAAAACACACGGTAATGGTAAAGGATCTTTTATCTGAACCAAAACGACGGTAACATTCGGTAGTAGTCATAGATCTTTTATTCATCGTAAAATTTAAAAAAATCAATTGATGGTTTAAAGCTCCCTATGCGCATGAAATTTGATTTAAAGAGCGAAGAGGAAAGGAACTATTTCGTATGGACTGAAAAAATCGTGGAATCTATGTAAAGACGTGTTCCTACACCTGATTCCCTTAGCATAGAAACAGTTAAGAAAAGCAACAAACACAAAGAAGAGAGCCAAGAAGGTATGAAAATTGAAAAAAGCAAAGTGGGCACGAAAGATAGAATTCCTGAAAGCCTATCAACAGCTGAGGTAACCTAACAGGACTCCCTTGGGGTCGCCAGTCCCCATAGCATAGGATAGATAAACCTAACTAACATTATTACCTATCTTACGCCCACTGGGAGGAAAATTTTCAAAGTGGATTCACTTCAGAATGGCTGATCAAAATGTAATAAAACTAGTTCATGTTCAAGTTAGGTAAAATGATTCCCTAGTTGGCGAGTTTTCCGGTTTTGTCAGCCCGGATTGCGAGGCAGCTTTCATTTCAGTGAACAGTCAATGTTTTCGTCTTTTAATTCTGATTCAAACGCCCATTCAGTAACTTTTCAAGGCAAGAAACATTCATAAGGAAGTTCACTTTATACATTAATGTGTTTACTCTCATCTCAATCGTGCTGCGCTCAGGACACCCCCCCCNTCGTGTCGGGGCGCTACTGTTCCATCAGTCATTCGTCAGAAGTAACTTGTAATTCGTGAGTTCGCTCAGGTCTTCGCTCATGCAGAAATAAATAGGACTGGGAGGGTGAAGAGGAGGGGACAGTGGGGACAGGGATGAACACTTTTCTGATAAGCTAAACTAAGACGTCATCGAGTTGCAACTTCCCATCAAAATTGCACAGAAAAAAAGTCCTTTGCATGAACTCGGTCACTAGAAAACTTCGCTTCGTGTTCATCGGTACTTGACTCCGCCTTACCCTGATTTTACATGAAATATTCTACGCCCTGGTGAGTAAAGCATACATTGAAAATAAAATTTCACAGCTTCCTTTATTGAAGTAGGGTAGGGTCTTCAGCACATTACTAATAGATTAGATTACTAGTTAGTTAAAAGTTCCCTATCTACACGAGATGTGATCTAAAGAGAGCTAAGAGAAGGGACCTTTATCATGGACCGAAGTAAACAGGGAATCTATGCACCAAACGCGTTTCCACACAGGGTCTCAACCGCGTAGTAACAGCAGGAAATGTGAGGAAAGGGATCGAAAGACCATGAAGATACAACGAAGAAGATGTAAAAATTGAAAGAAGCAACATGGGCACGAAAGATAGAAGTTACGAAGGCATACTTAACAGTACTCCACCCTGGGGACGCGTCCCCATAGCGTGAGACAGACAAACCAAACCCTATTGCCTTTCCTATGAGCTTGCAGGGGCACAAGATGGATATCGCGATGATCGGTTCAAACGCGTGGCTAAAGATATTATTTGTAGTAAGAGAATTTGGAATTACATTAAAATTGATCATTCAAAATAATACACCAGAATCTACCGAAAATTTGCTTTCATGTTTTAGATATCGCGAAATGACGCCGAAACTTTGTAGCAACTTAACTAAGAATCAAATGTCAGAAGCATGCACATGGAGGCTCTGAAGGGTTTCCCCAAGACTATTCAACGGAGTCGTTTGATATTCTAGAATCCAGAGAGAATACAAAGTATAATTAGAAACTCCATAGCTGAGTACTGGTAAGTTTAATTACACAGTTTTCTATAAAAAGTTATTTGAAATTTAAATAATTTTTTCCATTCCTTGTGTCAAAAAATTTACCATACACAAAATACAATTTATTCACACTTCAAAACCTGTAAAGCCATCATTAGAAGACTGGCCGAACGTTCTAAATATAAAAAGCATTAACTCGATTCTGATTCACATTAACAACACCAAATTTAAACCAAAAATAGTCGATGTTATTTCAAATGGGCAAAAATTTAGCAATGACATTTGAAATTCACAAGTCGTCTAAAATACCAGACGCGACCCGCAATTTATTGGGTCGAATATCGAGAACGGCTTAAAATAAAATATTCACAATTTCTCATTGCCTGTGAACAAATCGCACTTAGAACTCTCGTGACACTGAGACCACGAGCTGAAGACGGCAATCAACCACAGCTGCGGAGAGCAGTTACCACCCGCCAACACGAAGAGTGCTGCGTAACTACCCAACCGCTGCAGCTCAACAGCACGCCATTACATCTCAAGGACCACGGAAAGATTGCAGCCAAGAAATTTCTTCAACGAGTATGAAGAATTTTCCTTGGCTCTGTCAAGTGGCAACAGACACTACACACAGACTGATAATGACTCATGAGGTGCCTTGATTAAATCTCACCGAGCATCGTACGAGGTGAGGCGACCACATCACCTCCGTCATCGAACTACGACAGGACGGTCACCGATAGCTGTTCATGACTGATGGTTGTTCTCACGCAACATCGGAAGTACCTTTCAAGCCTGTTGAACACGTTGGCCGCGATGTGCGCCATATTGGTACACGTAATCATCTAACCTAACCTAACGAAAACACTAAAACACATGAATACAAATTTTAAGTTTTCGTAAAAATTTGTGTTCAGAACTCGAATAAGCTAATTTATATTAGAAAGAAAATGAATTGGATAACCAAATTAGTGAAAACAAAATCCTTCATTTTTACCTTCACTACGGATATCTTTGTCGATATGAAATTTTATCTGTATGGAGAAATCGCGGCCAACGTGTTAAAGTCAAACGTCCGAAAAATCCAAGCTTGTACTCAAAAATGTTTGTGTACATACGAAAGTACTGAGCTGGAAGTTATTCTGACGATTTTTTATAGCACCAAAATTATCCTTCCTCGTCATTAATCGAGTACCTAGCATCACAACGCAATTTGACTGAAAAAACGGGGGCAAATCAACCGATTCAGAGCATGGCGTCATTTTTTCTGAGCGCCTGATGGTATCAACACTGAATCTGAATGGAGGTATTAGATAGTAATGACTACTAATAAATAGTTCAGTAAAAAGTGTCAATATTTCAGTGTTTTAATAACTTCCAAAAAACATTAAAACGGAATAAAAATTAGTTATATTTCGCTAATTTATGAGATTTAGAACCCGACGACTGCCTTCAGCATCGTTTACAAAGTGGCATTTATTCCAATAGTTGGTTCGTATTTTTCTTGCTGATAAAGTAGACCTACTCATAACTAGTTTTTGAATACGTTTGCAGAAGTAATTAATTTAAAACTTGATGCACGACTTGATTAAAAAGCCTGCCAAATTTCGCTAGATAGAGACGACTGCCAAGTAGTTCTACATAGAGTGAAAATGTTCAAGGGCCACTGAATAGTATAATATAAACCGCTTCCAGATATCAGCCCATTTGAAAACTGGTCTGGAAGGGTCCTAAACACACAATTCAACGTGCGTAGCTATCAATTCGATCTTGTATGTTCTTACGAACATGAACAGTCGTGATGTATGGGAAATGTTCCGGCTGACGTAACATATGCTATAAATTGGAGAAACGAGTCGTTTGAACATTAAAAGAATAACCTATTGCGTCTTTCAAACTCGCTCACTTCAACTTGACCCTTTCAGTACTACAGGAGCACACCTCGATCCCAGCTCAAAATATTCCCTCAGCTACAACACTATCGACAGTTTTTGAGTTAAAGAACTACCGGTACTTCCTTGGAACACCAGCCTACGACGAAGTCGACACTTTATTATAGTCTTGCACGCAAACCACGTAACTGACAAGGTTTGATCCAATTTGAAAGACTACTCAAGCGTTCAGGACTCGAAGAGTTAAATCACTCGCATCACTTCTGCACAATTGAATTACATCAACTCGAGGCCTACCGTCAGCAGGCACAGAAGACAGCTCTACGCCGCGCACTCAGTTAACCCAAACCATACGTACGTTCGTGCGTACTGTTGCGGCCAGTCGCACACACGCGTACACGCAGCAGCAACATTTTCAAGGGCAGTGCGCAGTTACGTCACGAAGACCGACGTCACAAGGACAACGTACTGCCTGCAAAGTACGATGTTACAAACAAAAGCCAGTTGTATCTTTGCTATCTCGTAGCCACCAATACGACGAAACAACCACGTAGCGCACAACTGAAGGTCGACACGCAAGCAAGCACGGTAAACGGACAAGCAAGCACGGCAAACTGGACGTAAACTGGAAGCAAGTAAACTGGAAGCAAGTAAACTGGAAGCAAGTAAACTGGAAGCCTGGAGGTCGGTACTGAGACCGATTTCAAAGGTAGACCAAAGGTGAGTGGAATTCTAGATTTGAAGCGGCGATAGCAGTGGGCTTCGCTATTCAACTCTATCTCACCACACGCTCGGAACAAACACGTTTATCAGTTCTTCATAGGTAACTGCTCACATCTACATGTACTTGGTCGTTATGTAATGAGTTTAGATATCAAATTCGATAGGAGATATCGAAATCTGCGAAGATAAGATCAGAAGTAAGAGAAGCTCCAAGACCTCTGCTTTCATCTAGAGAATTAATGAAAAATTATACGTTTTATCTATGTACAATTGTCTTACAATAAAAAAGCTCATAACAATCAGTGACAGACTGAGAGAAATGAATTACTTAAGAGCTACGCTTCATGACCCAGAGAAGTCAAATTTATTCTCTCTAACCCATCATTGCCAAGAGTGACAAAGTCATACGTTAGATTTACGTTTACGTGACTTTAACTAACACGTTCCCTACATATCTATTGGACCATCAGTGTACCCATCATAGTAGTTAGGTAATGGTTTGCCTGTGCACCAGTACTCATTCTATTTGCGTTTGCTAAAGACACTCATTTTTGGATCATTAACATACCTAAATACCATTAATCCGAGCAAAAATAAAGAGAGCAAATAAAGTGAAAGGCCTAATTTCAAAACAAGAAAGTGCAGCCAAATTCAAATTCTACGAACTTCACGAAACAGTTCAGGTATAAGCCTCCGTACGTTGGGAACGTGTTCCACAGCAATGGTCGAGGTCGTGTGAGGAAACGCAACGCTAGGTGTCTACCACTCCTTCACAAGGAGCGCAAAACAAATAAACATTGCAACACCGAACGCTGCTTTCGAACGCGTATCCTTAGCTAAAAATAAAGGAGGTACCCACCAAACTTCGTGGGCTGACTGCGGGCTGACCGACCTGGGCGCAGCGGTTCATGCAAGATGAAGTCTGGTGATCCAGAGATTAGTGAAAATTAGCCAATTTGACGGTAAAATTTTTCCCGATGGACGTGAATTGAAAAGGCAAGGAAAAGTTATGGAGTGGTATTTTTGGAGAACGTATTTAATAAGCTTATCAATCTTACTCAACTAGATGAAATCAGTATTCATTATTTAAATAGTAATATTTAGCATTCTCAGTAGCAATACTCAATTTCATCATTTTCAATCATGTTAATAGCAGCGTTTACCTTTCATAATAGTAAAATTAAGCTATTTCGAAACCAATTCTTATTGACTTTAATTGCAACAGGTATTTTCAGAGCAAGTTGTGATTTTTTTCTTCCTGTACACTCAAGTTCTTTCGTTTCACATTTTTATTATCGAGTCACCACCCCTACCACCACCACCATCACCACATTCGGTTTGCGG
Organism: Orchestia grillus; assembly: GCA_014899125.1. Taxonomy (NCBI): domain Eukaryota; kingdom Metazoa; phylum Arthropoda; class Malacostraca; order Amphipoda; family Talitridae; genus Orchestia; species Orchestia grillus. Next base: position 8,840 of record VOMN01071276.1, on the reverse strand, counting down.
GCTCTATAAAAGAAATGCATTCTTGACCCCTATTGTGAATATATCCTCTACTTGTCCACGCCATTCAAAATTCATCGAAAGTAGTCAATACCGAGACTTCCTTTTTCTTCTTCTCAAAACACCGAAACTAAACTGGCTCGAATGTTTACACACACAAATGGCCCAAGATAAGCTGATTTAAACACCCCAACTACAGTTTAAATTTGCACACGGTGCGCAAAAAAAAGTAACATTGACTATATAGACACACCAATTATAGATGGACAGTGCAGGAGATTTAAATTTGCTTTGTTATATCCATCTGTGGTTGGGATCTAAGACGTCAAAAGATGACATTTGTTTTTACCCATCCTGTATGCTTGTGTCTGTGTGTGCGTACGATTGGTATCTAGGATACCAATGTGATAAAGGTGATTTTTTTAATGATGATATGAAGAGGAATCTGTAACTTCTGAAATAATCGAAGGCTTTTTAAAAGCTGAAAAGCAACAGAATCATGAGACTTTTAGGTTTTACGTTAATTAATATTTGAAAAGGATATTCTTCATGAGCGAAGTCTGTTCATTGCGGCATTCGTGAGTTTTGGTCCAATTCGACGGACTTTCGTCTCGATAGATGCCTGAGTTGGTGTAAATCTGTCGGCTAATCACGTTAAACTCAATGTATTCTAAGGATCCGATATCAAATTAAACTGGTACGTTTCAGAATTTCATAGTGCTTAGTTTTAAAAAATTCGTTCGATATAACAGAAGTTGATGAAGATTCTTTTCGGTCCCGTCATTAAAAATATCGGGTATTTTTATCACTCATCTTTTCCAGTTGTATATGCACGCTCATCTGATTACACTGGGTGGCCCACAAGTAAAGTACCCTTACTAACGACGGTATCACTGATACACTGAAAAAGCTCTGCACTCAGGCCAGCTTTTCCAGTGTATCAGTGCTACTGTTGGTGGGTAAGAGTACCTTACTTGCGGATCACCCTGTATTTATACGAAAATTTGGAGTAAAATATGTTCCACACTGATTAATCTCACGAGAATCCATTCTACGTGACAGTATACCGTGGCATTCCCAGCAGATAAGATTAGGCCTGTTTACGCAAAAACAGTTTTAAATAAACACTTTGTTGACACACACAGATTACCATGTAAAATCACGGGTAAAAATTAACGAAAATATTTCAGGAGGGAATACTTACGAGAAGATTAAGTAAACATATCAGGTAGCAAAATACTCGCATTCTTGATTTATATCAAAACCTGTGTTATGTTTCTGATCGAGAAGGCTTTAACGACGTAATGTTCTTCATCTCAAACATGTACTTTCCGTAAACATGTACTTTCCGTAAACATGTACTTTCCGTAAACATGTAGTTACCGTGTGATACAATAAAATTTCAGCTCAAATAGAATCGTGAAAGATAACTTCCCGCACACAGCATCAGGGTAAATTTCCAGTCGTTAGGTGCTAGTGTAAGTTACTAAAAATGAAATAAAACCCCCCGCAAAAACATAAGTGAAAAGGTTCTATTAAAGTTAAGAGTCCACCATTTAGTGGTCCTCGATAGCTGAAATTAATCAAGTGTACCGCAACCGCGTGGACACCGTTATCTAAGTGATAATGAGTTACAAATACATACACAGTAAAAGTACACCCCAATAAATTGGTATCATTACCTCTTAACGATCATATTTTTTCAATGAGGCTGCATTTAGCTTTGTATGAGGAACTAATGGCAGCTTTATGCACAAGGTGGGCTAAAAGTCACTAAGGTGTTTAGAAATTTAATAACTTCTTCATTTTTCTAACTTAAGCTATAGAACTTGAAACATGTGAGAAAATGATGGTGATACATTCGCACAAAGTTACAAAAGATAGAAACTCATACATGTATGGAAAATGCCGTCTTACAAATGGTGTCCATTTTCAGCTTTTCACGTCCGCTCCTCTCCAAGACATGATCCATGACGACTTAATTCGAGGGTCTCCGGGCTCCCTCTCACTCGAAAATGTCTACGATACGCTCTTTGTGTTAGAATAACCGACCCCTGATGTTGGTAGAAGAATTTCACGCCTCTGGTGCGTTGGGCGACCCTGTTCTTTTCTTTTTTATACTTCATAATTAATTTCCAAGTAATGACCTATGACATATCAGAAAAAGAAACTAATAGTGGCATAGTGATCACATATCGAAACCCTTCAGTGACTTTTGGCCCACCCTGACTATCTATATGCAACAAGACTGTACGGAAAATCTGTCATTTTGGACGCTACAAGACGTCACAGCTCAGAGATAAGCGGAGGCATTCCGTCCACATGTACAAAAATTCAAGGATAAATTTTCGGGAAAAACTGAAGCCCGTCATAGTTCTGGTTTGCTGTCACCGAAAGAAGACAGGAGAGCTTCCAAAGAAAACCAACAGCTTCTAGGATCAAAATGCAGTCTTAGACCTGAGCAAACAGTTACGCATGTCAGGGCGTTCTGAGATTAACGCTGTTCAGATTGCGCTGAGAGATAATCTAAATTAGAGAAATGAAGGCGTGAGACATTTAGACGATGTTTGTCATTTCGTATACATATAACGATTGCGCTAAAATAACGACACAACAACGCTATTAGGGTTTCGTCACGTTTACGAAGAAATCAAAATTACTTAAGAGCGCAAGAAATTATGCGATAAGATGGAAGTAACAACCGACCTTTTCATATTTAAAATAAGCGATTACAATACTGCCAGCACCACCTCCGAGTGGCATTGCTGGGAAACGACTCCGTGCAGGGAGAGTCGAGGGCTTAGCAACAACAGTGCGGTGACTGTTCGAGTTTTATATCATTGAGAAAATAATAAAGAATGAGTTTTCCTGTGGATCTTCCACATCGGCTTAGGTAGCTTCCAGTCACGCACTCACTGGGACTGAATTAGAGGTTATGCTCCAGTTCCCGGTTAGCGCGAGCTTGTGATGGAGATCCAAGTTCAAGATTAAACTTTATATCGCGTTTATCGATATGTCTAGGCCTGAGGTCAAGTCTAGGCCTGAGGTCAAGTCTAGGCCTGAGGTCAAGTCTAGGCCTGAGGTCCAACTTAAACATGAGGAATATTTCTGGGTTAGGATTAGGTATATGACTAGGGTAGATTTTTAGAATAAGATTATCCGAAGGAAATTCCTTTCAGAATAAAGGCAGTTTCAGATGCAGGTACAATTCAGAGTCCCTTTGTTTAGCATTGCAAATCATCCAAGCTTCCTGATACGAAAGATTTTTATAATTTCTGAGGGTAACTTGAATGAATTTTATATATGGTTCAAGTTTGAAATTATACGTATCAATTAATAACAGATTAAACTGCATGTGCACATGCAAACTCCGTTGAGAAAAAATTTCCCGATACTCAACACTTAGGGGCGTGAATTACATCATGCATTGGAAAAGGAAAGCAATCGGAATTCACACGAACCTGCACGTCCTTCCAATAAACCTGATGTTACAAAAGAAAGGTTCAGATTTTTCAAAAATCAGTTAGTGAAACGTTAACCACTTTCAGAATTGATCATAAAAAGTAAAGAAATACAGGCTAGACAGTAGATAAAAGAAGCGCCATGACCCAAAGTCACTCGTCATATCATACGCCCACACGCGGTACGCGACGCGCACTTCCGACCTCCCAAGCAGCCGTCCATAAAACAAATCCGTCAGCGCCAAATCGAGGCACAAATTTAACACGATGCAAACTTTCCCCACAGGAAGCAGCCAATCTAAAGCGGACATCACACTCCTAGTCTGACGCCAAGTCAGAACACTAACCACTCATGGAACACACTGGACACCAACGTTGCAAGCAGTCGTTCTTGTTACCGAGCCCCACTAGCGAACGTCACGTCAAAGCACAACTGTTCGAAAAATAACCGGCGGCGCTGGCGGCTCAATTCCCCCCTTCCTGCAAGCGTCTGCTGATCGTGACGTAACACCTATGAGCGGCCAGTTGCAAAGAAGACCGGCTGGTGGGAATCTACAACGCCATTCTAGAGGAAATAAAACCAGAATCCTCACTGAAGCAACATAACGGATACAATGGTATTAGTAGGAATTTCTGGCTTAACTAAAATAACGCAATTGGCACAGACGATGTGAGAAATCGATATCAAAGTGGCGACTGGTCACAAAACTTTCAGCTGGTTTCCCTTTAAATTTTCCGTCCTAAACTCAATTTCTTCCGATATTTCACAATAAAATACACTTAAAACACTTCAAATAACTCAGTGTGTCTATAAAGTTTATATGCGTCCAAAATAACAGCTAAGTAACAAGTTAATTCACGACAATGAAGCAACAGTCACGCGTAACTCCATCTCGAACAACTGCTCGCTGTTTACTGAAACGAAACGGCGCTGCGTCTGCGGGACTGCGGGCCGCGGCATTTGCCTCTTTGGCAGGCTTTAGGGCTCTCACGAAAAGTGAATTACCCTAAAGTTCGTGTTGAATTACCCTGAAAGTATTTATATATGTACAGCTTTCATTTATGAATTATTTCTTTTTCCCAGCGTTTGATGCTGTATAATAAAATACTAAATTGAAGGGTAATTTTCTTCAAACTGCTGATAAACACCTGAAGTCATGTAATTACCTAGCATTGATTAGAAATGAATTATTTCTACTTTTTACCATACGTTTCATATTTTTGGAAGGTTTTCAGGTGGATAACAAATATTTAAAGTATTTAAAATTAATTTTTTCTCGTTTATGTCTTGACTGTTGAGAGATCAAAACAAAATCTCTTGATAAATTTCCGTTGTACGATAGACTTAAGAAATTCTCTACGTATTGGTGAACAATATTGCAAATATTGTTAGAATTTATTTTCTTTAAAGTTAAGGACCTTCAAATTAATTTACTGAAGTATCCTGAAAAAAGTTATGATGCGCCATTCAATAAATTCCAATCCGATACATTTTCTATATTTTCAGCTACAATACAAAATTTTTATACGTCTCATCAAGAAGGGTTAAAATAATAATTCTGGTCAGTATAAGCTTTTTATTTTCAAAACAAGTTAGTGGTGGCGAAGAGCGCATATTGGTACGATCTCATGAAAAAAAATTAAAGCTCAAAACGGATGTTACTAAATAATAAGCGTAGCTGGTACGTGCTCTCAGCATGTACCAAATTAGAAATCAAACTTTAAAGTACTAAATGCAATTTGAATCTTTGATTGCTGCACTGTATTCTTATTTAGTTATTGCCCCGTGGTTTACCAATTCATGTCTCGTGCGTCATTTACTTTACTTTTGGAATAAATTTTTTTGTACAAAAATCAAGAGATGTTCTGGGGTTAATATCTAAGTTTTCGTGCCTAGCACAGAATTAAGAAACACGGTTAAAAGTTTCAATGCGACTTCCACTCGTAATTTTAAGATTTTAGTTTTACTGATCACAATTACAAGTTCCAAAGCGACTTCTACATTTTAGTGTTTGGGTTAAAGTCTTATTGATTGATAACTCGATGGTACCATACTCTGAATGCGACTGATTTCGGAATAAACGATTTTTCTTTCTTCTTTATTTTAACTGAATTCACACTACCAGATGATCGCTACAACCTCATCCCAATTTTCAAGTGGAAAATTCTCTCACGCAGCCAGAACACTGATCACTTATCGACCACACTGGACACTTTCATCGTGCCATTCAGTCATCCTTAAAATGGGAATCCCGTAGCGCCAGCAGTACCAACTTTTAGCTTGGGTGAATCTAATTTCACTCATATTCAGCCCCTGGACTGCAGCTAATCGCCTCGTTCCCCCATGAGAGGTAGATTTGCTTCAAATACATTTTACCCTAACTCGGAAAATGCAGGAAAGCCTTCGAATCCAGACCGGGATTGGCTGGCTGCCAAAGTGGCTGACCTATATGGCTGTGTGCTGGCTGAAGAGTGAACAATCTGGCTGCTACGGACTGTTCCATGAAGCCAAATCTGCTTTGAGAAGTGCAATACTTGAGGAATTAAGAAGAAACAAGATAGTTATGTAATTTGTGCTTAATTATAATATGTATAAATACCTAGTTATAATCAATGAAACTTCTACTCCCACGTATTACTAAGTTTCGCGTCAGTCTTGTGTTGATTACATAAGATCGCGTGAAACCAGAACAGTTTGAGGGTAACCTAGATTATTTCCAGGGCACTCCAGAAGTGAACGGCCCTTACAGGGTAATAAGTGTTATTGATTATACCCAATCTCTGTCTTTTCTTCCATAATTTTTTATACTTTCATGGCCATTTCTCAATGTAGTCCATCCGAGGGACCTGCGATGGCGCCATGTGACTCGATCACGCCTGTGGCGCACTCTTGAGGTGTGAACAGAGCAGTAAAGTTCTCGAGAAATACAATACTTGAATTATTTGCTTTTATTTCATAAAACGGACGCATGATCGTTTCATGCAAGAACTCCCGCCATATCTACACTCGTGAGTCCATGTTAGAAGTAGAACATTTGAAGATCATTCATGTTTAGGAGTCTATACACTACCCACTGGTCTACAGAGGCCCCTCCTCGGCCTGTTCTCTCGCCCTAAGCGCAGTGCTGTGGGTGGTATCGAACTTTCTCGAAGGTTATCTGACGTACCTCCACAACCCATCCATGCACGCTAATGTTAGTTTACGTTCAACATTCCGAAGACGATAAAAATATGCGACTACGCTAATGAAAGTAACTCAGGGTAATGAAAAGTATTCATTCTCGAGATTTTCCAATAATGAGTGGAATGGCATGAGTTATGCATATGCATCACACTATCATACACATATATACAAGGCATTTAATCAACGTGTAAAATATCATTCACACACTTCGGTCATACGCCTCCACACTTCATGTCGTAACTTTAGCACACTTGCACGAAGATTCCAAAGCAACGAATATAAGTAATAGGACTGGTGGTAAGGATAGCGGCGCTTTAGTAACTCAGACTATCCAATAGTTACAGGTTGGCAACACTGCACAATGCCGGTATGTGCACGGTGACATGGGGTCTTGCAGTCTAACTCCTTTGCCAGAGCATCTATGTAAAATCTATCCTAACAATACCCTTGGGGGTGCAAGTATTGATTTCGAGTCCGTATCTAAAGGAATTAGGTAGCAGAAAATTCCCGGGTCCAGATTCTCTGGTTCGCATCAAGGAGAAGGCAGAGAAGGCAGTCCGTATCAGTGATACAGAAAATTATATTGTTTCAGATGAGATTAACCATAACTAAGTGGGCATCTGAGAAATTAACATGATATGTGCCGTCAGTTAAATTTTGGCCGCCCAAGCGCGCATATCGCCGCCGGATGTTGATTTTGTCGACGGGGTGGCGAAAATGTTATACTGGGTAGAGGAGAAGAGAACAAAAGTACCTCCTCACTGAATATGAACTTCCCCTGAGCTACGCATCTGAGTCAGGAAAGAAAACCTGGGTGTAAAAACACCTCAGCGATAGTACCATAGTCGAGGTACAGAATTTCAATTCCGCGCAGACGAAATTCAAGCTTCACAATATTACAGCACACACACACACACCTCTGCCTGCATCCTTCTAATTCAAGCAGCCCAATGTGGTTCTTTGGTGCCTTACTACAGCAAATTATTCCCACGATGAACGCTTAATATTTGGAGCCGACTGTGTTTAGGTATCCAGGATACTATCGGTCTTGTGTTCCAAAAAGAAAGTATCATAAACTTGAGCAAATTAGTATAGAACGGCATGTCATTTATCATTGTTCACAAAATTCATCGCAGTACCATATTAAACACACGTTACGAGAATATTTCTCGACGCTTGGTCGTCTTTGTTCATCATTGTGGCATAGAAGTAAGGTATCTTTTTAAAACTATTATGGCTATAAAACTAAAAATTGTAGATATTTAGTTAATTCAGAATGAAAGAAGAAATTTCAAATTTTTCTATCAGGGTAGCTATTTTACCAACAATCACAATATATTCCTCCTAAAATTATCCTCGGTCGATAAATCCCATTATATTCCTCGGTTTGGTGACACCGTGGCCGCCTCAATCACCAGACCTAAATGCTCTTGATTTATTTCTCTGGGGAGACTTGAAGGGAAAGGTTTACATTGAAAGGCCTGATATTTTACAGCAATCTATCTATCTAATATCAAAACTCTGGTAGTCTTGAATGTTTGAAGTCGTGCACAGAAGAGAAAATATTCACTTATGTCATGTTAACCGTTTTCGAGTGATTGGTTAGTGACACCCAGATATTCGTCTTATATGCAGTGTTTTTTAAAGAAAGGAATTTAAGTCGGGCAAGTTAGTAAAGTGGATACGAGAATGAGAAAGAGGGCAGAATCGTTTGTCTGATGGGTCTGAGATATTCGAAATATATACTCTTTGTTTAATCCTGTATAGTGGATACCGACTTGAACTGCATAGGATATATTTCTGGATACAGTTTGATTTTGATAAATTTTATTTGTCCCAACGGGTCACGGGTTGTCTAGTTGAAACTAAAAATCATTCAGGAGATCAACAACACTTCACTAGCGACATTGATGAATGTAATGAACAGAACCGTTGAAAGAGCACGCCAATGTTTGACTAATAATGGACATTAAAAAGACATTGTATTCCATAGTTAAACGTGTTTTATTGTTCCATACATAAATATATATACAAACTTGGAAATTTTTTCTTTCATTCTAAACTAACCAAATCTCTACCTTTTCTAGTTTTATAGCTATAATAGTTTTAAGGGGACCGTCCCCTCCAAAATGGTCATCAAGGTGCGATTTTAGGCTCTATAGTGGAATTGGTTCCTTGGGTGGGGGCGGACCTCTGAT
>VOMN01071275.1:7751-28851 GCA_014899125.1 Orchestia grillus | reverse complement strand
TGTTAAAAACGCAATTTTTATTGCTTTAAAAAATTAAAATTTATTTTAGCAAATAAATTTCATTTTATGTATTTTTAGTTATGATAGATGAATGTTATATTCCACTAATTAAAATTTTTTGGTTGAAACTATTTTATGTTTATTAGTTACTTGTGTAATAATATCTCTTATAAATACTTCATTTTCTATCTCAGTCAAGATAAAGTTTTGAGTTGCCTTATTTGCTTATGGTTGTGCTGCAGCATGTATTGTTATGCTTCATTGGCTTAGTATCAGACATTCTACCATTTGCATGTTAGATCCTTAAGTATCTCAGGTTCTATCTATTTAGTTCCCCAGCCACTTCAGAGGACAGGTAATTAAGTTTTCTAATTCCCTCCAGCAGTGTTTCTTTATCACTTGTCTATGTTCCTATAGTTTTATCTTGAATTCTCTATTCTTGTGAATTTTCCTAGAATTTATAAGTCAATGTCCACATTCCTAGGGTATCAATTTCTAAGGCTTATTATCTTGGTGTTCTAGATCCTAAGGTTAGCTCATTGCCCAGATTACCTCCTTGTTCAGTTGGGATTTTCCTAAAGTCATGTTGCAATACCTTGGCTAACTTTACTTGTACATACTTCTCAATAAAGAATTTGCAACTGACAAGAGTCTCATTCTCCTTACTATTGGTTGTTGCCACAACTCTTGCGTAAGCAGATAAGGAGTTTATCTTGCCTGCGTGAGACGACAAACAGCAATAAGGTGCCAACACCAATTAATCAGCATATCACTACCAAGAATAAAATAGAAGCAACAACATAACCACAAAAATTAAAATATAGACATTTGAGATCTTAAAAAGAGTAAATAATCAGCACTATTTGAATGAAATTCATCAAAAAAGTTAAAATTAGACAACTCTAAAATAGACACCAAGATCCCTATAACATCTAACCTTATAAAAATGAATTTATATCACACTGAATAATTTTAATGGTGGACCATATTCAATAATTTCAGGATGGAATTTGAAAATGTACAGATTCTAAAATATGGTCAACTTTTGCAGAAACAGATTTGAAAATTGTAAAATTAGTACTTTTAAATGGGTGGTCTTTGGCTATTAATGACTAAACAAGGTCTCCTAATAAATGAGGTGGATATTCTTACAAGGTTTAGTCCTGTTCTGAAGGAGACTTTTCTGTTGAGTGCATCATAAAAATAATTGAAGAACAGTGTTCCCAATACCAAATTGCTTGCAGCAATCACCTATACATTCATACATAACACTGCTACACATCAACATAACAGGAGCTTCTATTCTCTTGTAAAGGAACTGATGTTTACATTATTATAATAAATATGCACGCATTTATTGGGGGAAAATATATCTTAAGAGAAGTATAAATCAACTAAATCCATAGACTAATATAAAATATAATTTAACACAACTAACTAGTATCAACATCCCTGATTACTGATAGTATATACTATGACATCCTGATTACTGATAGTATATACTATGTCTTTAAATATTTTATCAATCTGGTGCGATATTTGCTATGCTTTGTGCACTGAAGTTGAATAAAGACATCAAAAGAAAATTAATTATGGTTCACAGTAGTTGATTAACAATATCAAAGGGTTGATAATGATAATTAGATGTCAAAGAAGAGCCATTGCTATTTGTCTATGTTGCACATACAAATAATTAAAGCATATAAAAAGTAATTGAACTCTACATTGGTAGTTAGATAAAAAAAAAATCTGCATGACTGACTCCTAGCATTCTTACAAGTCAGACTTTATAACCCCTTCCAAAACCACCTTAGCAATACTGCAAAAAATATGCATAATCATTCATGCCACATATCTGAAAGTATTTAAGATATAAAAAATGTGCATTAATTATTCAAAATATTAGGCCAGTCCTTATTCTACTGATGTATATTAATAACAAAAATTTAAACTGAGAAATATATTTACACCACCATACATGGCACATATCTGAGTACTTTTAAAAATACAGTAAAAAACACAAATACCAAAATTAAATGAATTGAGGGAATAATAAATAATTATGCATTAGATTGAAACATCATACTTTCAACAAAAAAAGGGAATTGATTAATATATTCACATATCAAAAAAACTATACTCCATATACATAATTTTTCCACATGGAAAGGAAAATGGGTATTTGCTAAACATTTTCAGAAATATGAATAAAATAAAGATTTATATTTTAAATACACATATATGAAAAGACAACTCCAGACAAAGTGTCATGCAAGAAGGAAGGTTACCTAAGTACGTCTATGTTTCTGAGTCAGCTGTACTCGATAGTCAATTCGAGTACATCATCAATCCATACCCCTTGAATGTACACGAAAATCAAGCCTGACAAAATACACCACTAAATTTCATACTGTATCAAATCTCAAAAAACGTGATAGGAGTCATCAATTCGGCCCAATGTTGGCTACGGCTGGCTTGGCTCTGCTACCCATCACTCCACATGGGGCCCAAATTTCGACGTATCTAACGAGGTTGCTACTTCTCTATTGAAAAAATTGCATATCGATGCAAATGCAGTCAAGTTCTCATGAATGTTGATTTTGAACCTCAAAATCATAGCCTGAGGTATTTTAATCTCTCCGATTGCTTAGAATAAATATTTTTCATGATTGTATCTCCGTCTTCTAAATTTACTATGACCTTCAACCAAGTAATCACAATGCAATTGAACCTTCTTTTCCTCCCGAAATCGCAGTGCCCACAACGCAAACCTTGCAACGGGCAGCTGTCTCCGTCACTGCCTAATGCCAACGGCTGCCACCGGCCGACTGTCGTTTGTAGTCTGAGTCTGCAATGCAGGCATAAACATCTCTACACACAACATGAAATCAAAAAATACTTCTCATGAAATACGCATTTTATTTTAGTTTATGTGGTAGAAATTGTGAAAAAATATGCACACTTTAAACTTTGTTACTATGGAGATACTTAATGTGATACATAGTAACATAAGTGCCATGATGTGTAATTTCTCCACCAGAGTGCTCAATTTTAGGACTTCGCATGGAAAACGATGTTCTTTCTTTCAAGCTTTGTTGCGCACCATAACGATAAGAGTCGAAGTCTTTGTTTACATTTTTCATGGAATTATTTTTTGTTCCTCGTGAACCATCTAACGACTTGAAAAAGTAGTAAACTGGAAATTTTGAATTCGGGAGCACTATTGAACATCTGTCCCTGATCTTAGATATTGAAATAGTTCAAGTTTATGATGAAAAAAAAAGTTCGAGGGTTTTTCCTTGGTAGGCCGATGCGAAGCTAAGCAAGATGACATCCGTTTCCGCTGGCACCAATGTATCATGGTGTAACTGTAACAAGTGCTGCGCGATCTGTACACTCTCGTTTTTTCAGGCGATTGCTAATTTGAGTCGTTCAAACTATGGTATTTATTGTTAATTGCTAGTTCTGCAATGGGTTTCTTGTCTTGAATTTTGATTGAATTGAAAAATTGCCTCTCTGTTTTAGTTCTAAGCAGTAAGTTATGTACTTGTACCTTCATTCGTCGTAATTTATTCTTCATATTAAAAATTAAGGTTTATAGATTTATGAGTTTGTATGTCTTGATGAAGTTTTAGATTAGCTATCACTGCTGTGTTTGCATGTTAATGTTGGTTTTAAAATAAATTTTGGACTTGTAACTTTGTTAGCGATTTAGTAAAGTCTTATAGATAGCTAGAACTGTAATAAATAGTTCATTTAATTATATCTGTGTTGAAAGATAATAATTTGAGTAGCAGGTATGATAGTTAATATTCTTGATAAAATTGAAAAATTCTCTCAAGAAAACTTTTGAATTTGAAGTTTCAAGGGAGTTTTTTTAAATTTCAAGTTTTTTAGAAGGTTAGTTTTTCTAAAAGAAAGGTCACATAATTGCTAGTAGCTTCATTATGAGGAAAAAATGTTATTGCTTCATCATCCAATTAAATTTATAGATAGAAGCAATTTTTATATTTGTTGCAATTGGATTATACTATGATGTTACCTTCATACAATGACTGTATAAATTGTTGAAGGTTAGAGTTGTGTAGAAGGTTGTTTGGTCCACTAGGTCTGCTTGTGTATTACAAAAACATTTTTGTATTAAGAAATTATTTTGCTTCACCCACGAGTTGATAACTATTATAAAATCTTCTGATCTGAAAAAGGTAGGGAAAAAGTAAAGAATAACAGCTGCAAAGCCTGCTAACATCTAAATCTTATATGCATACAAATGGATGGACATGGTAAAAATTTTGCTTGTGTGGGTTTTTCTCATGCATTTACTTTCCATTTGAATGATCACGCTGTATTTTATACTGAGACAAGTGCTGTAATCAGTGTGTATTAAGCAACAACACAATGTTCATTATTCAAGTAGTTTTTAACTTGTGTTACTTATGTTCTGGTAAAATGTTTCAAGTGAGCTGTATGATGCTCTTCTCCATGCCATCTACCTAATTGAAAACTTGTGTTTGTTGAAGTATATGTACAGCTCTTGGGCTCCACTGTGATAGTATGCTGATGATTTCTGTTCTCATCAACAAGTTGTGATAAAATTTGTCTCACTATGGTGGAATCTGTAGCTGCTCTATGTAAACTTGGAAATTTTAGCCACAAAATCTGCTATGGGTTTAGTTATATTGTTTCATCTTTCCATTTTTTTCATTTCTATTCATTTTTTTATTAAATTTTTTACTTTTTTTGCTGTACATGACCTTTTTTATTTATGAGCAAATGTACTTAATTTGCTTTAAATCATCAATGTGGCTTAAGAGAGAAGTTTGAAATTTTATTGTTTTATAGATTTCATTCTTTTCAACAAATTACATTGCTGACTTTGTTTTTATTTTGCAGGAAAATGAAAAAATAATGTCTGGTCCAAGTAATGACTTGTTCATGCTGGAGTGGAACGACCACTCAAAGACATTTATACAAACTTTGCGCAGCCTGCAGACAGCAGTAAGTCCTGTAGATATTAGAAATTGCTGCAAAGGGCTCCAAAAAAATGGGCTCACTATTTCCAATTCAATAATTTCAGAAAAAAAAATCTTACACTGTTTAATCTCATTTAAAAATGTACTGTAACTATTAAATTAGTCATGCATGATGATGCTTACTGGGAATTTTTATGCATATATAGGTCTTTTATTTTATAATTATTGAATTACAAACAACAAGTATATTTTTTGGGCCTGTTTATGTTGTGTAAACAACAGTGCATTGTGTAGGCACATGCATGGCTGTATGCTGCTTTAAGTTCACCATTTTATGGTGTTGATAGAATAGTATGAAATTGTATTGAAATCATGTTTCTAGAAGAATCCAAGGGATATGTGTACATATGTTGCATATTACTTTAGCTTTCATTCTATGAAGTATTAACTACTCAATTTTTTTAAGTTTAGAAAGAAAATTAAAGGGCTACATTAAGCATTTTGGTACAGGCCAGGACATAGGAATGGCTGTACAAGTCCTCCTGAACCTGAATGAAAGGCCACTGCAAAGACTTTATTGAAAGATTAAATATACTTGTAAAACATAGTGCAAGACCCAAGAAGATTTAATTTATAGTGTTTGGCATTGGAACATCCTGAACAAATTCTGGTGTAAGCATAATATACTTAAACTTGTGAGGTAACCTCCATTGTACTTTGAATATGTAGACAGGCATGTGCCATGCCTGTCCCTCAAGGTAAGCAGTGCCTGCCTTGAATTTGGTGCACGGGGGAGTAGTTACATTGTTTTGTCTATGGCAAATTAGACAAATAATTAAACACTAGGGAGACCTGTGCAAATTATAGAATTTTTTTTTAAAGAAATCATTCCTTGGTTAAGGAATGATTGCAGCTCGATTATCAGAGAACTGTACCAGGATATTACTGGCTTTCTGAAGCTCTATCTCCCTGTTTATTTCAAATGTCACTAATTTTCTTATTTTTAAAATTCAATCAAAATGAATATAAACCCATAGCTCATTGCAAAATATTGTTGTAGATTATAATGGTTAGTATGATTATAAAGCTGAAGGAAAGAACTTTTCCTATGTACTGACAAATGTTTTGATGGTGCTTACCATGAGAGGTAGGCACAGCATGTGTAAGTGTAGATTTCATAACATTTTAAGTCTTTGTTGCTTACTACTGTTTAGATTCAAGCAATAAATTTCCTGAACGAACACTTAGAAAGAATGATATCTATGTGTAAATGTTTGAAGTTGACTGTGGAGTTATGATGTTAATTAATTTCTGCTTCTAAACTTGTTTGGCAATTATGTCATGCTTTGCCTGTTGTATAAATTTTCCTCAATATTTTCCAAGGGATACCACTCACCATCTGCATTTTAAATATATTTTTCCACAGAGTACAAGTAGGTATCATAGATAGTACCTCTACAACTGTCCAATTTTCTTGAATGAAGAGGATTTCTTGTGAACCAGCTCAGCTTTACTGAACTAATTAAAGCTTCTCTTGCAGCCTCACCTTACGGATGCCCATCTAGCGTGCAGAGGCAAACTCCTGCCAGTTCACAAGTTTGTGCTTGCCACCTGCAGCGATTATTTTAAGGAGATCTTTAGTAGCATCAACTCAGGTGCTGTGGTAGTTGCTCTTCAAGATGTGGAGTTGGATGTGCTTGAGTCCCTGATTACATTCATGTATGTGGGTAAAGTGAGCGTCAAGCAAGACAAACTGGCTCAACTCATTCATGCTGCTGAATGCTTCCGGATCAAAGGCCTTGCTGGCAGGGAAGGGGAGCTGGTGTCCGAGTTCTGCAGCGGGGGCAAGACACTCAGCCCAGATAATGAACCTCATTTGGGGCCAAAACATTCGCTGAAGAAGAAGGATAGGAAGAGACGACGGTCCATGAATGACCATGTCCTTGACAGCGACGTTCAGTTGAAGAAGCACTTCAGGAGAGCTGAGTCAACTCTAGTGGGCTCTGTCAATGATTTATTACTGGCAGGGAGGTTCATGGAGGGTAAAACTCCTCGTCCTGTTGGTGCTGCTTCTGAGAACCCAGCCGATGTTCTTGGGAAGAAACTGAAACTTGCAGAGCCTAACAAAGTTGGCAAGTTTACTCCTGTGAGTATTTGGTGGACAGAACACAGAATGATTTTTAGACGTGTTATTAATTGATATTCAGCCTAAAAGGGGAGTGTAAATATACTTATTGGAGCTTCAAGTTAGCTATCATTATGCATTACATTTTAGTAGGGCATGAATGTTGTTGAATGAGAATTTTTTTAGCAAACATATATATATATATATACACATAGGTAAACATGAATTTCATTTGAACGTTTAGCACTGTCATGTCACATAATTATTAACATAGTTTGTGTGCATTTTGAACGTATTTTGTTTTTGTCCACTGTTAATGTAGTGATGCAGTTAGTCAAATAAGCCCTGTATGGATGCCACTTATTTAAGCCTAATGCTGCAGTTGACAGCAACACTTATTAACAGGAAAAACATGGAACTGTCATTGCTGCATTTTATAAGTACTTCTGTTAGAGTTAAGCTATGTCTCTTGAACATAAAATGTTCTTAACAATAATTTAAATAATTATTAATGTAAAATTTCAGTATACTTCGATTGTAATGGTTGGAATGATAATTTTGCTTTAATTTCTCGAGCTGCTGCTTCTGAATCGTCCTCATTCCAAGCATTTGGTGCTTCTTTTCCAGAATGTGTTCTCACTGCACAACGTGAAGGAAGAAGAGATCTTGGTGGAGGAGTCTGACTTTGACAGCTCCGAGTTCATCACAGGACTTGTCCATTCCAAGTTTGAAGAAGAAGCGTTCAATACTCCACGCCAGGAGGTTACTGGGACAAGGTATCCTTCAGTGCCAGAGTATGAAGCACGCAGCGATTCTCCCGCCATTGCTCTGAACCTCAGCACGAGTGATGCGGGTGCCCACCTTGGTGTGACGTCAGAGGAGGCCACTCCTCCAAGATTTAAGCGTTCCCCTCGTACTTTTTTGGTGTTGCCAGAAACTTCCTTGCCTGGAGTGAGAACCATTGACAGGGTGGGTAGCTTGCTTCATCAGGCATGACTTGTGATTTACCTTTGTGACTTGCTTGTCTTGTTTATTTTGTTTGTCTAGCGCCGTCTTAACGAAGGTCTGACGGCTTTTGTGGCTGAGGTGCCTGCAGTGGCAGGTGCAGTGTTGTGGCTGAGGTAGGCATGCATTGCACCTTTCAGTGCACGTGATGTACATTTGCGATTGACTTCTTATTCCACTGTTTGGTATAAGAAATTTTGTTTAGTTTCCATTGTGTTTTGCTATGCTCAAAGCTGCCGCAGTTATTGTATTGGGAAGCTCTGAAGTAGAAGTTAATTAGGATAATTCGGTTGCCTGATGTTGCAACAACAACGATGCATTGATCATAACTGAATTTTACCAATAAAATTTATTGATAACGGAAGTGTAATTACACTAAAGCCTAATGCGAGGCTTTGTGCTATTCGCTTCGACTTCTACTTCTGAAGGACTCGTTTAAAGTGCCACCATCATGACGTTGCAGGAAGGTATTCTCTCGTAGCCTCTCTCTTTCCATTGTGTCCATTTTTCTTTTGGAGTTACAAAGCGACAGCTTCGCTTATGAAATTATTCTTTTAATGGGCAAATAAGCTGAGGAATTGAGCTTTAAACTGAAGTCGTATTTTTTTGGATATTTCCCAGGGCCGAGATGACGAGGCAGCTGTGCGGCCAGACCACTCCCACGTCAGCCACCCGCCGTCCAGGCCTGACGGCGACAGCAGACTCAGCCTCGCCCCGCTGACCAGGACTGAGGGGCTGACAGCTGACGGCGAGAGTCTTGCTGACCCTCGACGTCAGCAGCGGGAGGACGGTAGGCGTTGTGATGGGGCAGTTTAGGGAATTTGGTGGAGTGGGTTGGTGGACTTTGGTGGAGTGAGCACTTCTTGGGAGTTGGTGGACTTTGGTGGAGTGAACACTTCTTGGGAGCTGGTGGACTTTGGTGGAGTGAGCACTTCTCGGGGGTTGAGGGAACTCTCGAGCTCTTACCGCGGACGTTTGCCACGACTGTCGTTCCTACAGCAGCGTCCCTCTGCAGCGCCCTGAGACGTTTGTGGCAAACTTCATTATGGGAATCTGTTGTGGACTCGAATTCATTTTGTAACACTGCTGACCGGCCTACAGTTTAACTGCCCAAACTCTTATGGAGCGATTGCCAAAATGTTGCACGCGTTTTGATGGACTCCTACTCATGTAGGATGGAAATGGGCGTTCTGCACTTCTAGAAATACAAGGCAAATTGGTTATTTACTATAGTGTTCTTTTTTAAAACATTTTTAAGACTGTTCTGTGCCACGCACTCTTTTGTGCTACACATTCAGCAGATGTGCTATTGGAATTCCATGATGCCTTCCGGATTGAAGTTTCAGGAGTTTGTTTGCCCATCAGTTTATCATTCCCTAGGTATGCCTGCCTAGCACTTCCTTGGAATAACTTGGTCTTGTGCAGTATAATGCCAATTTGTTTGCAATGCATGTCATGTGTGAAATTATTCATTTTATTATTTTGTGTTCATCATGACGCGTGATGCGTTCTAAGCATCAATCTGTGTATATTGCAGCCGTGACATTTAATTAAGCTGGTGCACTCTTCAAGCAGATCCAGGATGCATCGGGCCTGTGACGCCGTCTCATCCCTTGACAGCCGCAGCACCGCCACCACCACCACCAGCAGCTGCAGCAGTCGACGAAGGTATCACCTCGCCTCCGAAACTAGCTGAGAAAAACGACAGCAGCGGCGACTCAGGCACGCACTCGCAGTCTTCTGTCCGTTGTGGGGACGAATGCGAAACCCTCGTGACGGCCCCTGCCGGGGAGGTAGGCGAGCGTGACGTGAAGGCGGACACTTCTTTTTGTGTCAGTGAGCAGCCTAATGCGTGCGGCGGTGTAGGCCGGCCTAACGCCACCCCTGATGTCCCTGTTGACTGTGCTATACCCATGCTCACTCAGAGGATAGCAAGGCTTTCCCAGGGCGAAGGTGCACGCAGACTCAGTGAGTCTACGGGGATGCTCCGCAGGTCCCATGACGAGATGTCGTTCGACTCGTCTTCCCATGACGAAGGAAGGTTCAACTCGTTGCGAGAGGAGGAGAATGGACATGAAACGCTGCGTGCTGCTCGAGGCAGTGAAGAAGCCGCATCGCGGGATGAAGATGGGGGTTTTAACGAAGGTTCACATGACGGAGATTTCCGAGAACACGACGATGGTGATTTGAGCTGGCGTCGGAACGAAGACGGCACGGCGGCGGAACACCGTGGTGGTGGTGGTGGGGGTGTTCTGGAGATGTTCAACTGCAAGGTGGACGGCATAGACTGTGTGTGCATTGACCGCCTCACAGACGTCCTTGTGGAGCACCATTTCTCCAGCGAAGATGCCCCTGCTGTGGGTCCCAACTTGCTGTACGTGAGCTCGCGTCAGTGCCCCATCTGCTCCTACCACACCAAGACCCCCGCCAAGTTCTCGAGGCACGTGTGGCAGCACAAGCGACTCCGCACCCTCTGCTGCACCTTGTGCAACTATCGCACGGTGCTGAGGCCGAGCTTTGTGGTGCACCTGCGTCAGCACACCGGGGAAAAGCCCTTCAAGTGCACCTACTGTGACTACTCCGCCTCTCAGAAGGGCAATCTCTTCGTGCACATGAAAAAGCACCAAGTTTTATAACTGGAACTCGGCAAGTAATTTTAAATTAGCTCTATGATCAAGCCAGAAAAAAAAGTGCTGTGCATTTTCTTCAGGAGACAGGTCAGTGACGTGCACGTCGTTCCAAGCTGATGTAATTTTAGTCATTTGCTGTAAAAACATGGCACAAGAATCAGAAATAAACCTGTAAAAAATTAGGTATAGTCACGTTTATGAAGCGTATACAAGTATTAGCCTGTTTCCGAGCGCCGGCGCGGCATGGCCCTCGTACTACTGCTGCGTTACTTGAAGCTTTCAGCACAACGCTTGCAGATGTGTCTCAAGTTCCCCGCTCTGAAATGGCATTAGGTACGTAAATTGAACTGCGGGCACGAGCACAACTTTGGCCGCTTGGAACACGAGCTGTAACAAATTTTGTAACTGAAATGATCATGCATAGAGCTGACGCAACATTCACTCGAGCCTAACACAGGCCTTGAGAAGGTCTGGCGGATGTGCCATGCATTCGACCGTGAATATTGTGAGGCGCATATTTTTAGCTTGTGTGAAGACATGCTGGTTTCCATGGGAGGATGCCGTTGTGCACGGCTTTAGATCGTTCCATTCTACTCGCACACATTGTGAGAAGTGACGCTTTCGGTCATGAAGAAGTAGCGTACATTTCTTAAGGTCTAGTTTTGCCAGTCTAATTCTAGTGTCTAGTTCAAGCTTTACGTGCGTGAGATTAGTATTTGTGTGTGTGTGTGTGTGTAGCGTACTCAAGCTCCGACAACCCTCTGCCAACCCGACGGCTGTTTTCTCAACGCACACACGCTTGCAGCCGCCAAGTGGTCTCCGTGATTTTTGTTTTGAGCTGTGAACTTTTGAGAGCATAGGCAACTCGGATAAGGTGTCTTCTTGAGTAGGCTCCACCTCAAAGAATTCGCTTGCCCTCCACGTCAAATGCCCATGAGTTCACGAACGGGGGCGCAAACTTACCCTCTCTAGGTTGCACCGGTCCTGCAAACCTTGTTTGGACACCAAGAAATTTAGCACAACTTCCTCTACACGTTGTTTTGAGCTCAATATTGTTAGGGAGTACACAGCGCACTGTCGGGCCTCAGTTTTGGCTCCTTTTACGGAGTTACTTTATTGACGGAGGAAGCAGGACGGAGAGGAATCTCTACTTACAGCACTTGACAAACGCGTGTCGTTCAGTGCGGCATGTTAGTCTAGCCCAGGTCGCTCTGCAACTCCCAATGCGTGCGATAATTTGTGTGACGGTGAAATGTGTCCATGAAGTAACGCAGCCACTCCACAACCATGCCCGACGCGGGAGTATGGTGCCGCCAGGTGTGACGTACTGCGTATGTTGGGCTGCAGAAAATACTCGCCTAACCGGAATGTGCTGTCATGTTGAATTTGATTGGAGTCAGTTGGTATCCGTGTTTGTTTCTAGAGATAATACTGATCAATTGTTGCACATTCAAGATTTCATTATGTATTGTATCATACTTCTCTCATCAATAGCTATATGTACTATAGCTTAAAATCTCTGCCGTAGCTAGTCAGGAAGTTCCCTTCAGCAATGGTGCTTTCGACTTGTAATTGGGTGATTTTTTGGAGCCAATCAGACGAGTACACATATTACCGAGCACAGTTGAAATTTACTCGTTTGAACTTCATGGTTTGGTCACTCAGCTTCAAGTTGCAATGGGTTTTGCCTAGTGCATGATCGGTTGCATGCAGTAATCGTTCATTTCTTCAATATCTTCAGTGGCTGAATTTAGGTTTGGTACTACTACTGCTGCTGCTGCTGGTGCCGCTGCTGCAACACATGGGCTTCCCAGTATCGTCCCGTAGCAGAATCAGCAGCTATGGGAATAGGTAATGCCTCCTATATTGTAGAGAACCTGGTAACAGCCACTGTACACATATGTGGACGCCGTGGTCGTTGCATTCACACGGTCACTGTCGGCTGCACTGACCGTGTGAATGCACCGCCGCCACCTGTGCAGTGACCGTTTACAGGTTAATTTGGGAACACTCCTGTGCTCCCTGAAAGCTGAAGTTCTGCTGTAGGGGGGCGACAGAGGCGTTAGGTCTGTTAGGTTGTGCTGTAGCGAAGTACCCTTAGAGCACCACGTCATTGGCGCAGCAACTCAGCTTGCAACCCTTAAATGTCGATTTTTCGGCTGAAATTTGATAATTTATTCTTTCTTCCAAGTCCAACTCGTCTTCCGCTACTCCGTTTTTACATGAGCAGGATGCCTAGGTAATTTAATGGGAGACAGGTAATCCGCGATAGATGTTACGCTTTTTGTATACACGATTTAAATTGAATTATGCTCAAAATTTTCAGCTCCCTGTTTCGGAACAAGTGCTCTGGTTTCGAGATCTCATATTTACCTGAAACGGAACATTTTGACCACAAATCAAATGGTGCACAACACGATCACGACATGCACCTATCAAGGACTACTGTCACTGGCTGTGTTCGTGCTCCAGTGCTGGGACTGGCAGCCTCCTCTCCACGTAGCTGTGGGCCCGACACGCCTGGGAGCGTCTCGTGCGTTCGGGAGGAAAAATAATTGCTTCACCAGGAAGCCTGGTCCTTGAGAAAGTCTTTATTTACCGTTGATGAAAACATCAGTGATGTTGTGATCCAAAGACTGGAGTTTCCGTCGCGTGGGTGTTGCCTGAGTTACGCGAGTTGTGCGTTGCCTTTTGTTTCGGTTCTGTTGTTCCTTTTATTTGTACTTAGGGTTGCCTTCGTCTGAAGATCTTAATTCTACGCTCTTGATCTGATGTTAATGGTGATCACTAGTCTCATACGTAACGTTTTGTACGTTTAAAGAATAAATAGATTTTGTTGATATCTCACGTATCAACGTTTTGTTTTTATTTAATTATCTGTAGTTAAAATACGGAAGTGTTTAGCTATTCTTTAACTGAAAATGTTTTTATAGCAAGATGCTATTGCTTAGATACAAAATTATGTCAATGTTTCTCAAATTTTGGTAACTTGTAAGCTTGACAAACATTTGAGAGCGAGAATAGAACGTTGATGATGACCACCGTTCTGGTAGCTGCAGCTGCCATGTCTCTGCAGCATCGAGTCATGAGAACCATCTTAACATGTCACGCGTTTGACTTAGATAGGTCACACATATCACCTTGCTAGGTCACTAGCATTCCTTAGCGGAGATTTTGTTAGCTTCAAAACAATGAGGCTGATGCTGTCTCCGTGAAAGAAAACCTAATAGTCATGCTTGAAATTAAGTATCGGTCGCTCACGAGTGCTATTGTGCCCGAGAGGTTTGGCCGGTGGCCTCCGCTCATTGAGACAAGGAGTTATTAGTCAAGAATTCACTGAGCTACCTGCCCACCACGCGGTCAGCCATGCTGGTTGCAGGAGGCTGGTGTGGGTGTGCAGGTCTAGAAATTGTCTAGCGGCTTTATATGAAGCGGTGAAGGATAGTGTTGCGTGTAACCGACCTCCTGCTGTGGTGTTATCGGTTAAGCAACTTGTCTGGTTAACTTTTTTCATTTCTGGTCCCGTTGTGATCCCCCCACACGCTCTTAACTAGCGATTAGAGTGGATGGGGTTGTGGTGCCCACACGCTCTTAACTAGCGGTTAGAGTGGATGGGGTTGTGGTGAACCTATTCTGTATGTGATAATTTGTAAAGTTATGTTTATTATGTGGAGAGCTTTCCCTGCAGAATGTTAAGACTGGAATGAGGAAGAATTATTTATAAAATAGGTTTTGGTGTTAAATAATTTGTTAGGCTTGTTCATTTTTGTAAATTTATTTATTCATTTATTAATTTTATGGTAGATTAATGGCTTCCTTGCGGCGCGTAAAAATGTTGAACAAACGAACTTGAGCGTGAAATAATTACACAATTACTTTTATATCAATTACGAGTTAGAAACTATACGGTCGTTCAAAGAACAACGACTTTGTTTGTTTCGTGTGGTCTTCCTTTTTTGATGAGACAGGAACGTTTGGTTAGGGAGCTCTGAATGGATCTTCCTGTTGCGGTCCTCGATTACTGTTGTCAACCGCATCACAACACCTCAGTGAGTTGGCTCTGGCAAAGGAAGGAGTGTGCGCTGTTGTGGCTTGTTCGTGCACCATCACTAAACTGTGAAGGGGGCAGCGCGCTGAAACATATGTTAATTTCGCCCTTATGTGTTTATGTTGCGCGGTACCCTACTTTTCGTAACACGCACGTCTCAACTCAACGATAGACACAACATAGACTCAACACAACGATAGACACAACATGGACTCAACTCAACGATAGACTCAACAACGACAGACCCATCACGTCGATGTTGCACCTCCTGCACCAGGTCTCCGGAGTCTCACGCGGCATTAACACTAAATTAAACTCTGGGTTCAGTGCCATGCGTTCGAGTTTGCGTGAGATGAACCTGTGTTGCCACGGTTGTCCAAGAGACGTCATTTTTGTTATCCTCCACATGACGTGGAGATGTCACGACTGGCAGCGTGTGTGGGTCCCTCCCATCTTGTCCAGTAGAAACGTGTGTTGTTTCTAAAACGTAGGTGTTCTTCATCTATTATTTGAGTATCAAATACCTGCGTTCAATGGAGAATGAATGGATTATTTGCGTTTGCAAATGTAGGAGAAAGTTTCATCTTTTTGTATCTTTGATTGTTAATTCTCTATTGGGCTACAGTATAAGTTAGTTATGTACATAATGGAGAATGAATGGATTATTTGCGTTTGAAAATGTAGAAGAAAGTTTCATCTTTTTGTATCTTTGATTGTTAATTCTCTATTATGCTACAGTATAAGTTAGTTATGTACATTTGAGGTAGTACCTATGTTGTAGGTTCTATGTGAAAATTATGCATATGCCATCTTTAGTACATTATACGATTAGTTTCTATATCTAATGAGTAGAATTAGTAGAATACTGTATTGCATAGGTATTGAGAGTGAGTACTGCAAGCGAGCGGAGACAGGATCTTTCATGTTTATACTTCAAAGGAATCATTTTGCTGGAGCACTGGGGAACAACCCACTCTCTCTGTACCATTGGATGCCACAGTAGATGCTGTGTTATTGGGAGCTTGGAAGTATCTTGCCTGTCAATTTCCTTATTTTAAGTTCTGAATGTTTTCCAATAGATAACATGTAGAAACCTTAAGAAGTCTCGCCGTCTGATGATTACCGAATTTTAGCTCGTGTAACTCGGCTTGTGTGGCGGCACTTCAAAGTCCAGTCGTGATTGTTGATGCCTTCCAATGAAGTCAATCGGCGTCTCAAGTCCCCGTAATTTGATGCCAAAGAGGTCTGTCATTTATTTATTCTTAAGTTTTGGGGAAGCAAATGCTGTGATGAGGACGCTAGTGTGTAGCAGGTGACGGATGTACCGAGTAACCCGCTACCTTATGCAAAGTTACCGTTACTATAGATGTTAAAAAAATGAATGTTATGTTTCAACACTTTGAGTCCTTATATGCACACGAGGTTTGACACTGCCTTGGTGTAAGGCAAAAAATATCTAGCCTTAATTATGTAATTATCAATAACAGCGTAAATAATTGTTCAGAACGCGGTAGATAATTATATGCAACAACATGAATAATAATAATATACACAACCAAAATTGTGTCTCATCGGTAATTGAAAAATTTCCATTCCCATCGAAAACAAACAAGGTTTTCCATATCGTCGTTTTTTCTTATGCTTCTATGTATCCTAGATACCTTAAATCATTGTATCCCAGCACACACTCGAAATGTTCGCTTTTCGACGTCAAAAGTTCGAGCTAAAGTGACGATTTTTTGTGGTGTAGATTCCAAAAAGTACCACCCTTGGACGCGCTGTATGAAGTACCACCCTGGTACAGAACTGGGAATCTCTTCTCTCAGAATATTTGTGGCCTGTGACGACTCGGAGCGTGCGCTGCTGTCTTTATGCATCCTCCGCGAATGATGGATGTTGTATACGTATATACAGGAAACTTATTTTCTTTTATTTGTACAGTGATACATAAAGACCTGGGATAAATGCTTTACAATGTTCTTTTTTTCTTACTGGGCTTGTTAAATGTGGTTGGAGTCAGTGAAGAAAATTTCTACAAGGCATTTCAAATTTTAATTTTTTAACATTTCGAATGTTCATAGTCTTTTTGTTTAGAGTTATTTTGTTCTTGAAAATAACTATGAACATTCGATAAGATGAAAATTTAAAATATAAAATTCCTTTTGGAAATCTTCGCCGACTGCAACCGGAAAAGCCTAGTAAGAAAAATTGAAAAATTAGAAAGATGTTTAACCAGCATGTATCCATGGTCTCTCATAATCGATGTATCAAGAAAATGGTGGATGCTCAACCTAGACCGACATGGGAGGAGAGCTCTTGCGTTCAAGATGTTATGTTCAATTAAATGATGAAAAAGGTGAGGAAAGGGAACAACACCGTTGAAATTTCCCATTACAGCCCTGGGATCAGCTCAGCACAGCGGAGCTTGCAGACTTTTTAGCGTACATTTTTACGCTTGGAATGTCGGTTAGGGTGACTTCACTCACCCGGGTCGTGGGGACGTGTCGTGCCCCCTGCTGGGCCCCGCCGCTGCGCTCTGGTCCGGCTGGCGGGGTGCCGGCTGGGGGCGTCCGTGTGATGGGGTGTGTGTTCGTGTGATGATGGTTGTGTGTACTCATGAGGAAAGTATGTGTACGTGTGATGGAAGTGTGTACATGAAATGAGGAAAGTGTGTACGTATGATTAGGGAAGTGTGTACGTATGATTNTATGATGAAGGAAATGTGTGTGCGTATGATGAAGGAAATGTGTGTACGTATGATGAAGGAAATGTGTGTATGTATGATGAAGGAAATGTGTGTACGTATGATGAAGGAAATGTGTGTACGTATGATGAAGGAAATGTGTGTACGTATGATGAGAGAAGTGCTTACTTATGATGAAGGCGACACGGTTTCGTGATTGTTCTTTCGACTCCTTGCATGCGTGTCATCATTAGCTCAAGCGTGTCAGCGTTAATGTAAACATGTCGCATCATGCATGATGTGTTTCAAAATTAACACAAGTATGTCAACATTCACGCGAGTGTGTCAACATTAGCACCAAAATGTCCACATCCCAGGGCCAAGGCCGGGCCCCGGTGCCGGAGCGTGTTGACGCAGGGCAGACACGTGACACATCAAGGTGTGTAGCGCCGTCTCAGTGATGTGTGCTGCAGACGCTCTATAGGGTTTCGGGCCTGCACTTGTAAACAAATTTTTCAGTGAAAAAATATAATTATTTCTTCAAAGATGGTGTTTCATGGCCGACTTTGTTTTGAGGCTGATGGTATGAAATGGCCATGCGATGTGGTGATGTTGCCGTCTATGTTCTCGTGATGTTCTCAGACTTCAAGTTTTGAAGTAAAGTGGAAACTCGATTTGCTTTATCTCTCTTTTCTCGGATCAAAATTTGATGTCTGTATGTTTACAAGTCATAAATGTGTATGGTGTTTTCGTTCATTTTTGAAATTTCGATGATAGACGAGTGTTGCTCAGGTGGTGGTGGGGGCAGTAGAGGTGCGTCCACAGGGGCGGTCTGTGACTCCAGGCAGCCCCTCCCTCCCCCTCGTGTGTGCCCCGTCACCTGAAGGTGCCATGCAACACTCGATTCCTCAATGTACTTTACCACTAATAATTTAAGTATTTACTTAATACTATTTGTGAGAAGGTTCACCTCATGCTTTTATTTCCCTTTCTTTTGTAGTGCCCCCTCAAGAGATATAGGATAGGCAATAGGGTTAAGCTCTGTTAGGTTTATCTACCCCATGCTATGAGGACTTTGTTACTTCCCAGGGGAGGGGTTACCTCAGCTAGAGATATGCCTTCGGAACGCCTATCCTTCGTGCCTGCATTCCTCACATCCCTCACGCGTCAGTAATTGTAAGGCATTTAAAACCCAACGGTAAAACGTGTTGGAATTAATAAAGGTTCTTTTTTAGATCGCTTCCTAGCTCAGCTCCGTCGCCTCGGCAGTTGCGGTGACAGCACGAGTTGAACCTCCTGTCATAACCTTTATTAATTCCAACACGTTTTACCGTTGGGTTTTAAATGCCTTACAACTACTGGCGTGGTGGGGATGTGAGGAATGTGTGGTTTAAACTTCCTTTTCCAAGGGAAGTATTCCGCAGTCACGTGAAAATGCCTGCCTGAGCCGAGTATCGAACCCAGGTCCTTTCGGTTACGAGACCACCACGCTGCCACTATGCCACGGAGCCCACAGGCGTGCCTGAGTAAGGCTCGAATGAAACCACGATTTCAACGAGTAAAATGTGGTTAAAATTGTCAATTCACACTTTGTTACGAAAATGGATGTGCAGGATGCTATTGCTACGTGGCATATGTACTGGATGTAGAAGAATGTATTTGAATATGTACCCCAAGGTGCTGTTGTACCTTCTTTTAGAGAGGTATTTGTGGAATTGGACCTTAATTTTTGCGCGCTATGGAACCCTAGTCTTCTAACCTAACGCATAACTTTCCTTGAAAGAAATAAGACTGAGGGAGAAAAGTAAGCCTTGGCACTTTCACTGCCTCGTGCTCCATATATGGATTGTATCCAGCTTACTGTCGCAACCCACATGGCTAACCACTATTGGTCAGTTCCAACAAGCAGAGGTAGCATACTTCGATATAATAAAGATGCAGTTGATGCGTTAGAAGACCCACATCAGCCTTCCAAAGTCGCACCGCTGACCCAAAGATGAGCAGATTCCTTTTAGTTTTGCACAGCGAAGTGCTTGCAACCTTGGGCTCGCCGCGTGCCGGAATAGGAGGAGAGGTGTGATCATGTGGGTAGCCTGCCTACCCGCGTGACGTCATCGCTCCTCACACAGTCAGTGCTGCTGCAAATGCCAGGGGTGAAGGATGTCCATCAAAGGGCCTTGGGAGCAGGCCCACCGGTTCTTCATTCCTCCGTCTGGCCACTCCGCATGAGCGATGCTTTTTATGAACATGGAGTCAACCGCGTCGGAAGTACGAACGTATACAAATCTCGTTCGTGAACGCCGGGCGTGGGATAGTTTTAACTAAAGTGAAAAGTGTTCATAAATACGTATTTCATGAGAAGAATTTAAGAAAGTTCAGAGCTATACCTAAGTGCACTTAGAATAAAACGTAGAAGAGTACATATCCGTTATCGCATTACTCGGAGTGAATGAGGGCATTTAATAAAGGATGAGGGTTGGAGTTCCCTTTCGTGTCGAGAAGCGATAAAATATCCCCAGAACTAAGCCGTTTTTGACCTCTTAACGAACCATCACGAGATATCTCGTGCCTGTGGTTTCATTCACGCGGTCACTGTCGGTTACCCAGACCGTGTGAAGGCACCGTCGGCCTTCTTGAGGGTAATTCGTTAAGGGGTTAAAAACAAAGATTCCGTTCCCGGAGTAAAAAATTGTAAGTATTATGCTGTCTGTGAATGACAGCAGAGCGAATAACTTGATTACCGCTCTGCAGTGCGAGGCATTGTGTCACGTGCTCAAGCCCTGACGCTGGCGGTGCTGTGGTAGCAGTGATACCGTGCTAACTCACGCACGCAATGCCGGGCTTTGAGCGTTTTGTGACGGAGGAAATACGAGTAAAAGGAAATTTGTCATTTCCGTTGTTCTAACCTGGAAAATATATACTTGGTGTTCCACTCAGAGGGCATTAGATAGAAAATAGGGTAAGGTTAGTTTACCCTATACTATGGGGACTGACGACCCAGGGGAGCACTGTTAGGTTATCTCAGCTATAGATAGGCATTCAGGACTTCTGCCGTTCGTGCCCAATTTACTATCTTCATTTTTCACACCTTCGTTATTTCGTCTTTGTCGTTTTTTCCTCTTCATTTTTAACATGCTGTTCCTATGCACGGGCGATCATGCATGGGAACACACCATGTACATAGATTCCCCACTTTCTACAGCCCTCACTACATGGCTCCATCTCTTTCGGTGCGACGTAGTGCGAGTCACTGAAGCGCTGCAGTCTACACCTCGACTACTTTATCTGGTTTCAAATTAATTTCACGATAACTGCAGCGCGGCTTGCAGCGCAACACGCAGCCTTGAGAATAACCCACGCGGGTGTGTCAAGTATCAATAACGCACGTGGGTGAATCAAGTATCACTGACGCACGCGGGTGTGTCATGTTGCAGTCCACGCGTCAGCACGTGGACAGCAGGTGCAGCGCGTGGTCTGCCAGGCAGCGGCCACTGCGACGGGCTGAGGTGCGGGCTGGCAGGCTGCACGTTTTGACTTACTGCCAGCACACCTGACTCGGTGATGACTTACTGCCAGCACATCTGACTCGGTGATGACTTACTGCCAGCACATCTGACTCGGTGATGACTTACTGCC